>JBBBDQ010001236.1:9235000-9245000 GCA_037127315.1 Ascarosepion bandense
TGCTAACCATAAAGTTTTTAAAAGGAAAAATGCATTCGTATTTTTTTAAATCGGTATATATATATATATATATATATATATATGTGTGTGTGTGTGTGTGTGTGTGTGTGTGTGTGTGTGTGTGTGTGTGTGTTATGATTATCATTATTATTATTATTTAGAACATGAGCAAACTAAAAACTGGCACAAGATTGTACATTTTGTTTCAACATTGATAGAACAATGTCTCAGCTAGTTAATAATGATGGTAAGCTCCCTGATGAGACATTGTTCTTTCAAAGTCGAAACAAAATGACAATTTTGTAGTAATTTGTAGATTATACATGATTTAATGTATAATAATAAATATTCATTGCTTTATTTTTATATTTAGCAGTTTTAGATTAATGTTTTGAACGTTGCAATCTATCTATCTATCTATCTCTTATGTTCAAATCTATCTTTCTATTTGTCTCAGATTATTCATTATCTATCTATCTATCTATCTATCTATCTATCTATCTATCTATCTATCTATCTTTTTAATCGTTTCACCCCAAGCAACGCGGTACAGCCACTGGTGCGCAGGGAGCTACATAAGAGAAAAATGAATGTTTAAGCAGGAGAAAAGCAAAGAAAAAAACGAACCGATTAAAGGCTTTGGTGAAAGAACTAGAGTAAGATTGGAAAAGCGGTGTGAAGTCAGTTTCAAAAGTTACAAGTGACAGACAGGAAGTTGTGAAGAGCCATATTCACAGGACAGATAGAGGGCAAGTAGGACAGAGAAAAAATACTGCATAACATACTTAGTGAGCTTGAGTAAATAGTTGGTTGAACAAAGCTAGGAGAAATAACAGAAAGACAAAATTTATTAAGAGATACAAAGGTCAGGAAGTTGTGAAGGGCCATATTCACAGGACAGACAGAGGGCAACAGGGACAGAGTAAAACAATGCATAACATATTTAGTGAGCTTGAGTAAATGGATGGCGGAACAGGGCTTAGGAGAAATAAAGGAAAGACAAATTTATTAAGAGATAAAATGGACAGGAAGTTGTGAAGAGCCATATTCAGAGGATAAACAGAGGGCAACAGGGACAGAGTAAAACAATGCATAACATATTTAGTGAGCTTGACTAAATTGATGGCGGAACAGGGATTAAGAGAAATAATAGAAAAACAATATTTATTAAGAGCTACAAAGGACAAGATGTTGTAGAACGCCATGATCGCCTACAACTTGAGGGAACACGGCACATAATGAAAAAGACACAACTAAGGTATACACAATGAAATTTTGCTCTTTCTTCTCATTTGTTTTGTTCTTTCTCTTTTTCACTGATGAATTCTCTACCAATTTTATTGGTGAATGTTTTTGCTATGCATTATTCGTAGAATTATTTTTCAAGTTTCAGATCTACATTCAACCTTATGTTCCCAAATAGTATAATCCTCTTTAAACATTGAGTTATAGAAATAAAATATCTCAAAAGAAAAACAATCTACTTTTCAAGAATTAGGAGCATATTTTATGCTTCCACAATCGACGATAAACTGTAATCTAGATTTGACTCTATACTGAACTGAATTCTGAGAAAAATATTTCAGCACATTTTTAATTCTATTTTCTTTATTTCTCAATACCCAGAATGACCTTCGTCACTCATTTCGAAAGATGTACTTCCAACCAAATAAATACACAACAGTTTTTATTATAATAGGGAGGATATCTCTTTTTGAAATATATATGCAGTCTTGCTTAGGTAGAGTCAATACTGATTTACCTTTAATTAATAACGCCCTTGAAAGATGGCAGAGCACTTTTTTTGCAGGAGGTATTTTCCCATAATATCACAATATTGAAATTCTTAGACGTTTATAAAGGAACAAGAATTTCAAGAACATCTTATTCCAAAAGATTAAAATATCAGGTGTCCCAAGAAATTCTGCAACGTAAATAGAAAAATTTAAAAATTACCGACATCCTTTAACAAGTAGATTTTAGTAGCTGACTATTTGCTTACAGCATCGTATAAATTAAGGTTATAAATTTTTTTCTGACTAAATTGTTTAATTAACATGTTGTGGTGGTATATCCTGTGCTACCCAGGAATGAGTATGGCCCGGGTTATAAAAGACCTGAACGAGCACGAACTATAGAGATAACTCGGGAGAGCACTCGAGTGTGTTCGTCACTATACGAGAGTCTTTGTCATTACATGGGAGTGATCAAGATTATTCGTCATTATACCGGAGTCGCCAGCCATCAACTTTAGACGAGAGTTAGACGTCACTAGACGGAAGCATACGTCCTATACAGAAACATTGCCTTCTTAATTGTTATTCGTGTTAACTGTTCGTTGGTGTACTTGTATTTGGTTTATTGTACTGAGGTATAATAAATCTCTATTTATATATTGTCAGTGTTAAGAGTTATTTCTTGCACTATTCTTTCTCTGTTTATACCCTCCCGGGATACAACATAACAATATTTATATTTCAAATAATTATCATTTGTTTATTTCCTATTTTAAAGTTTACATTTTAGTGCAATAAATTTATGCATTTCGAATAATTATCATTTAGTTTGTTTTCAAAATTTCGCAAAAATTAAGTTGATAAAAACGAAAGAAAGAGTTTGACATCAAGAAAAAATGTTTTAAAATGCTGGGTTGTTTTTTTTCTCAGAATGGTGGCCACTTAAGATCAGAGAGATCAGTCTGCCTACTATTTAGCCCTTACCTGAAAAAAAAAAAGATAGATTCATGTCTTCTTTAAGGGCATTAGTGTAAATTAAACAAAACTGAATCAACTAGAATTCGAACTGAGATTGCTGATTCGTCCCAATTACTCTCACGCTATTTGCTTATCCATTTTTGTATAGATATATAGATGCTTTTTTAGCACCAGGGCATTAAAATCATTATTTATTTACACTATTTTTATTCTGTTATCGTTTCGCTTCTAATGTCTACTGATGTTTCGTCTAGTTCTCATTTTTAGTACTACTCAGTTATTTCTGGCCCTTTTCTGCACTGCCCAGAACCGGCAACTCTCTAAAGAATTCGACATTTTGTCACTCAACATCTGAAAAGACGTCTTCAGGTTTTATCCTCACAGAGTTTAACAATTGCGGAATAATAACGAACCCATTAGATGTCTGCTAAACCAGATTCACTCTTAAAGGACATGGTTTGAAATCAAAACGTTCCTTTTCCCAGAATGCTGTCCCCCCTAATCTCAGAGAGATCAGTTTGTTATTTAGCGCTCACATGAGAAAAAATAAATTCATGCCTTACTCAAGAGCGTTAGCGTGAAGCGAATATATATACAATACCGGCCATAATTATTAGGCAACCCCAGTATTTTAAAAAGAGATTATGTATTTCATAAGTGGATAATTCTAAATGAAAAAAGAATAGTTCTTTTGTTATTATTACTTTGCAAAATTTTACAAGGAAAGAAGCAAAGATGAACTCGTCCGAATCACCCTAAATTTTCTTCATTCTTTCATTGATGAAACTTCAATATAGGTAATTATTAAATATTCATAAATTCATTTGATGCACATGTTATTGTGTAGTATTAATAAAAGGACCATTCTATTTTTATTGACAGCTATACACTTGGCAATATATAGTATGAAATACATAATTTCCTTAAACACTGGGGTAGCCTAATAATTATAGCTGGTAGTATATATATATATATATATATATATATATATATATATATATATATATATATATTATTAAGTAAATCATCGAGCTTTATGTTCAACCTCAATAGAATTTCAGAAGGCACTGAACGGCCGTTTCGTCCTATATTTGGGACTCATCAGCAGTGCGCATCCACTACCAGGACTCGAACCCAGACAGTCTTGGTTATTAAGCTGATGAAGTACGCCGCTCCTCGCGAATTCAGTGGTGGAACTAATCCAAGCTCCTTTGCCCATAGGATAGTGCCTCCCCAAGCGACGACTTCCGCAACCAAGCCGCTAAATCCATAGCGTGTTTCGTGGTTGAAGCACAGAGATATAATTCAAGAAGTACTCGGAGGATTTGAACAATTAACGCTATGGATTTAGCGGCTTGGTTGCGGAAGTCGTAGCTTGGGGAGGCACTATCCTATGGGCAAAGGAGCTTGGATTAGTTCGTGAGAAGCGGCGCACTTCATCGAGCTTAATTCTTTACCTCTTCGTCACCAGGGCCAGTGGTACAGTTGGTATAACATCAGCTTAATAACCAAAACTGTCTGGGTTCGATTTTTGATAGTGGATGCACACTGCTGATGAGTCCCAAATATAGGACGAAACGGCCGTCCAGTGCTTTCTGCATTCTGTTGAGGTCGAACATAAAGCTCGATGATTTGCTTAATAATTGTTCAAATCCTCCTAATACTTCTTGAAATATATATATATATATATAAGTGAATAAGAAACGAAGAAAAAAATTAACAATGTTCAAAACATTTAATTAAAGCAGTGCTCAATATAAAATAGAGCTATGAATATTTGTTATAAATTATAGTTTAGAACATTGTACATGTTCAAAATTATAATCGTTAAACCCCAAGCAAGGTATTACTGCCACTGGTGCACAGAGGGTTGCATGTGACGAGAAAGAGGAAGCAGTAGGGGATGTCGGAGAATGGATAATAGAAGAAAGTAAAGACTGGTGTGAAGAGAGCTGCATGAGAGTAGAGCGGAAAGGGAAAAGAAAAAGATATAGGATGTATCGGGAAAAAGATGGGTGCCAAAGAGATAAGAGATGGCAATTGACGTTGTATTTAAATTCTTGGAGATTGTAGTTATCAGGGAAGCAGGTATACGGAAGAGAGTTCCTCAGGCAAGAACTGCGAGAAATGAAGCTAGTAAAGTAGAAGTTGCCGTTGATTGTTTTGACTGTAAAATTGTGGGACCTAATTGCCAGTTTAGTAGCTCGATTAAATTCGTGCAGACTTTAAAAATCTTCTTTTGCAGTGTCAAGTTATAAATTAGTTAGAAAGACTTTAAAAAATTTCAACCTAGAGTAGCACTGCCAAATGAATGCCTAATTTTCCTGACAAGGAAACAGACAATAGTGTTATTTTTTATAATCGTTTAGTGTATTTAAATATATAATCTAGGAAATTTAATTTAGTTGCTTTTACCTTTTGGTTATATTTTCGTTAATTTTGTTAATAATTATCCCATCGTGATAATTGAAGATTTGCAAAAAAAGGTTAAATGTTCTAAGAACCTGGACGCAAATTTACTGTGGATGATCAAGCTATTAATGCACTTTCAATACACTTTCGTCTTAGGAAGCTGCATTTTCTTTTAATTAATGTACCACTTTCTAAATTAAGGTCAAACTCATTACGGTAAGTAAATAACACATTGAATGTGTTGTTTTTAAAATATCCTTTCCATTAATATATTTTATTTTATTTTATTTCTTTGTGTTTTCACCTATGTATTCTTTGCGGCAATTATTAAAGGTGATAGGATATATTCCACCTTCAAGTTTTAGCTTATTATTTTGGATTGTATGAAGTATTTTATTTTTCTCTTATATAAAAATATATATAATTTCATCGCATAGATATTTATACAAAAAATAATTCAAAAGTACCGCTTATCAATTTTTTTCCAACAAGGATTTTTTAAAAAGAAGACAGTATAAAATATAATATATAAAAAACGCAGCAAAATAAAAATGCACGAAGCGTTTAACAAAATTTTCTTTGGCAACAAAGCATAGTTTATTTAACATGCATATATTTGAACAGATTCCAATAAAAAGCTTTTGATCGGAAAAAATGCAAGCGTTGCTCATAGCGAGTCAGATCATAATAAATTCAATGTTGTTGAGAATAATGTTTATAATTTGTTATTAAAAATTGTTTTTTCTGTATATCGAAAAATGTCTGCAGGAAATCTAGAAAAAATCAAGTCTTTAAATATAATCGTAAATTCACTGAGAAAAAGGTGATTTCTCAAAATTGCCCCTAAACAATTTGATTTAAGTCATTGATGAAGTGAAATGAGTTGATAACGACGCAGATGAATAAGCAACTTGTTAAACAAATCTCGTAATAACAAATAATTCGGCGCCATTTTTAAACATCATTTTATGTTTATAACTTTTTAAAAGATGTGTAACTTAATTACGCAGCACGTAGATTTCGATTTTGAGTTAAACCTGTTTTCAACAATGACAATTTTTGCTGCCATATATGGTCAGGCGCCCCCGCTGTCCATCTCGGTGTTCTTGACAGGCTCCAAAGGAGAATTAGTAATCGACTTGGCAGCTCGACTCCAGCCACTTTCCCACCGACGGGATATGGCTTCCCTTTGTCTGTTCTATAAATACTTTCATGGCTTCTGCTCTAACGAACTTAAGTTACTGATGCCTCTGCAACAGGTGTTTACACGTGCAACCAGACTGGCAACTGGGTCTCACCCATTCACAGTTAGATCAACCAAATGCAGATGACAGTTCTACTACTGCAGCTTTTTTCTCGCACTTCCCGCCTGTAGAACTCGCTTCCATATTCTTGCTTTCCTGGAGGCTACAACCTCCAGGAATTTAAATGCAAGGTCAACACCCATCTCTTAACCACTTGACCCTAGTTCTTTCTTCACCACCCTGACCCTAGTTTTTCTTCACCACCCTGTATATCCTTTCCTTTCTCTCCACCTCTGCAACTGTCGTCACACATATATTCCCTTCCTTCTCTTGCTGCTTTTAAAGTTGTTCGTCCCTCTCTTCACTCACTTCTATCTCCTATTATTTAACCTATAACTGGAGGGAAGAGACCGATTAATACCTTCTATCTAATTTTACTCTTATGTAGACCTCGCACATCAGTGGCGTTACCGCCTTGCTCGGGGTGATATGATTAAAAAAAAAAGAATGTTTTCATTGAAATGTATCATAATTGTGATTAAAAATACTAATCCCAGCATGGCAAATTCTCTTGTCAACAACGCGAATTTCTGTCAATTATGTACTATACGTTATACACGCATGGGCGATCATGTCTCGAAAGAGACATGACTGACTGTGCAGAAGATTTTCCGCGGTAGGTTGCCATTACTTTCTGTGGTAGACTGGTTGCCAACCATGGCTAAAGACCTCAACCTGTCCTGCTATTTAACTCATAGCTGAAGGGAGAAGTGACGGACTCATGCCTTTCCCAAGAGTATTTGGATGTATGTGAATGCAAGAAATTCAACTGGAGTTCGAACTCGGCTCTCCAATTTCTCGTTTCGAACAAGTACCCACTGCACCACAATGCACATCCTCAAGAGAAACTAGAGTGCTTTAAACAAATTTTGCATTTAAGAAAAAGTAACTTCAACATGTAACCAATCCAAATTGATATATTAAATGTGTTCTCGTAAAAAGTAAGATGATGACTCCGTATTAGAATAGCCTCATTTTCGACACGATGACCCTGATTTTCCTCATCAAAAGACTATCGGTTCATCAAACGAGTAGACCACTTCATGTATTTCCCAATGTTTTATTGTTACAGCACGTGAGGTTAGTTTGACCTCTTGTAAAGTGGAAGACTAGATAGCCTACAGGACGTTAGTTGTTTGAACGCTGGTTAGAGAAAATCTCATTTGGATCCTTTATATAATACCTGCACACCTTCTGAATTGTATTGTATAGAAAGAGTTGATGCGTTAGATTTGTAGATATGCGATTTTCTCTTCCTCAATATATCTTTTTTTAAGAGCCATCTCTATTCTTACGTACAAATAATCTTGGAAGATGTATTTCCATCTATTCTCCTTCCAACTATCGGTTGAATCAGTCAGTCAGTTAAATGCCATACATGATACACGCTTTGGGTGATCATGTCTCAAAAGAGACATGACTGACTGGGCTGAAGATTATCCCAGAGTAGGTTGTCATTTTTTTCTGTGGTAGACTGGTTGCCAGCCAAGGCTATAGAACCCAGTCTGTCTTATTATTTAACCTATAACTGGAGGTAAGAGACCGATTAATACCTTTCTCAAGAGTATTTGTGCGTAAGTGAATGCAAGAAATTTAACGGGAATTTGAACTCAGCACCCCGATGTGTCATTCCGAGTCGATATCTACTGCACCACAATCCATCGGTTGAATAATAGGACATATTGGATTCTGTAACCTTGGTTTGCAATCGGTCAAACGCAGAAAGTAATGGCAACATATTGCGGGAAAATTCTCTGCCTAGTTAGTTATGTCTCGAAAGATCGCCCAAGCGTGCATCATGTATGACAGTTAATTGACTGATACCATTCTACAATAATTATCAGGAGGTCATATCAAATAATAAAAAAACAAGACAAGAACTAGTGGTAAGCCTGGATCGTCTAGGTCCTGAACAGAGATATTACTTGAAAATAGATCGCTATAGATTTTGTACTTATGAACGCTTACTCGGTTTTACAACGAAGGATTCAATCAAGGCGTTTAAAACACGCACACATGCATACTCACTGTTAGCTTACAGTATTTACATTATTCGGACTATTGTTCTCATCAATGTTGCTATTTGTACGACGTTTCGACCATTGTACGTTCCGGCCTTCTTCAGGTGCTAGGAATTTCGATCCGAACAATTTATTACAATCACTGGGGTATATCATTCTAATTCCTTGCTTAGAGCCTCTTATGGTAGTCATGAGTTATCACCCTCTAACCCTGTACGTTACTTGTTCACCACTGCTGAACTACTGAACTCACAACTTTTTGGGTCAAGTCACAGGAACTAACCAATGTCTATATCCACTGGGCCATGTGTCCTTAAGGAGCTGTCAGTTCGATACCAGGCTACAGCAGTGGTGAACAAGTTACATGGTTAGAGAGAAATAACTCATGACTACTAAAAGAGGCTCTACGCAAGGAATGAATATCATATACCCAAGTGATTTTAATAAAGTGTTTGGTTTGAAATTTCTAGCAACTGAAGAAGGGCGGAGCGTACAACGGCCGAAACAAATGTAAAAATAGCAACAAAGGTTAGGACAGTAGTCTTAATAATGTAATCACTGTAAATACTACTTCATTTCAGAAATATAGACAAAGTGTTTGTTATCTTGTTAAACATTTCTGTTTTTAGTACTAAGTAAGATAAATGCAAATACACACACACATATATTACATTAATAAACACATTTCGATTTTTCGTATCTAGACTACACATATCTTTTCAATACATAGATATTCAAATATATTTTCACTGTGACAATTTATGCACCAAATTACCGTTCTGTCCATCAACTTTTCTGAAACCTAGCGACACAAATTTTGACGTAACGTAGCTACAGAAACAGCAGCAGCAGGAGTCAGCTGCGTCACGTCTCCAGCCTCCCCAGCTGTCCTGGCATCCATGTTGTTCAGTCTGTCTCCTAAAAAAAAATGATCTAAGCCAATAATTGTATTGCTAACAAAGTGTATTGAGCTCCTCCTCTCCCTGCACCAGTTTTCTTCAGACCTGCTTGAGTTCTCTCTCAATCACTTCAAGATTTATGAATGAATTTTTATGCTTTCTCGTATGAATCTCTTCGGGGAAGGCACGCTGGGATATTTCAAGGTGTCCATATGTCTGAAGATATACGACTTTGTGAATTTTTTTCACAATATTATATGTCCGGGTCTTTCAGTTTCAATATATACATTTTCTTTTATCGCGTGGGAGCATACTCATTTTTGAGCTGGCAACAGAGCCATATTTTTGGAAAGAGATGTTCAGTGGGTAGTTTGGTCATAAATAATGCCTGATAATATCTGGTTTAGTCGTTGGATCTTTCAAAAGAAATAATAAATCCTCCTGTGTTTGTTTAGATGAAAATTAACTTTCTATAAAAATAGTACTCGAGGTATATTCATTCATGATCAATATATATATATATATATATATATATACAGGAGCCATTTACTATACAATTTTGATTTTTTATATATATCTATAAATTATTATAATTGTATAGAAAATGGTGTTCAAGTCAAAAGAAAATCGCTTGAACGTGAAAGTCGGGT
>JBBBDQ010001236.1:9247500-9310000 GCA_037127315.1 Ascarosepion bandense
TAATCTATAAAATACAATTCCTCGCTCATTCAAAAGAAAAAAAGAAAAAAAGAAAAAAGAAGACAATTGATAAATGGAAAGAAGAGAAAAAAGAAAGAAAGAGAAATAGAAAGAAAACCAGCACTATACAGAGAAATGAATGTTGTCAAGTATCAACACAGCGTCTATATCAACTCGTCTGCTTTCAAAAAAAAAAATGACGTGGAAATTTAACATTGAAATTTAGTTTTAAATATAGTGGGATATAAATTGGAGTAGATAGACTAAACTATCGCCCGGTCCACACTCCACCCTCGTCTATTGAACAGGTGAAGAGGCTCATCCCTTGTTCCCTGTTCAGTATGTGGTTTCCGGCTTTCTCTCTTTCAACCATTTCACTCTTTTGTTTTTGTTTTTTCAATTGGAGTAGATAGAATAAACTACCGCCCGGTTCACACTCCACCCTCGTCTATTGAACAGGTGAAGAGTCTCATCCCTTGTTCCCTGTTTAGGATGTGCTTTCTCTTTCCCAATATTTTCACTCTTATGTAGCCCTCTGCACATCAGTGGCGTTACCGCCTTGCTTGGGGTGATATGATTAATATATATATATATATATATATATATATATATATATATATATTTATAAATTGTACAATCTAAGCCATCTTAAAATTGCTATGTGTTCCAGTCAGTTAAGTGCCATACGTGATATACGCTTGGGCGATCATATCGAGAGAGAGATATGACTGACTGGGCAGAAGATTATCCCAAAGTAGATTGCCATTGCTTTTCTGCGGTAGACTGGTTGCCAACCAAGGCTATAGAACCCAATCTGTCCTGTTATTTGATTCATAGCTAGCGGCGGAAGAGATGTATTATATTATTAAGCAGTAATAGTGGGGGATCAGTTTATTACTTCATAACAATATAAAACTGATCCTCCACTTTATGCACAGTAGAAGCCTGAATCATGTTTCCAACTATTATATTCAGTCAGTCAGTTAAATGCCATACGTAATACACGCTTGGGTGATCATATCTCGAAATGACTGACTGGACAGAAGATTTTCTCCTAGTCAGTTGCCATTGCTTTCTGCAGTAGACTGATTTCCAACAAAACTATAGAACCAAATCTGTCCTGTTATTTGACACATAGTTTAGAGAAAGAGATGGATTAAGGATATTTGTGCGTAAGGGAATGCAAGGAATTCATATGGAATTCGAACTAGGCTCTCCAGTTTGTCATTCTGAGCCGATATCTACTGCACCAAAACTCACAGCTACGTACTTATAAAACATAACAAAATTTTGCTCTGCATTTTCTTGTCTATATTCAATATCCACTGAACATTAGACAAATAGCATTCACTATTGAATAATTATGATTTCCACATCGTCATTGGAATGATTAATATATTTCCATGCATTTAGATATATAACTTGTTCCTATCTCTTTGTAATAATAAATCGATAAATCAAAGTTTCTTTTCTTTTCTTTTCTTTCTATCTATCTATCTATCTATCTATCTATCTATCTATCTATCTATCTATCGCAGTCTGTTCATATCTATCTATCTATCTATCTATCTATCTATCTATCTATCTATCAGTCTGTTCATATCTATCTATCGCAGTCTGTTCATATCTATCTATCATCTATCTATCTATCTATCTATCTATCTATCTATCTATCTATCTCATCTGTTCATCTATCTATATCTATCTATCTATCTATCTATCTATCTATCTATCTACCTATCGCAGTCTGTTCATATCTATCTATCTATCTATCTATCTATCTATCTATCTATCTATCTATCTATCTATTTGCAGTCTGTTCAGATCTATCTATCTATCTATCTATCTATCTATCTATCTATCTATCTATCTATCTATCTATCGCAGTCTGTTCATATCTATCTATCTATCTATCTATCTATCTATCTATCTATCTATCTCTCTATTGCAGTCTGTTCATATCTATCTATCTATCTATCTATCTATCTATCTATCTATCTATCTATCGCAGTCTGCTCATATCTATCTATCTATCTATCTATCTATCTATCTATCTATCTATCTATCTATCTCAGTCTGTTCAGATCTATCTATCTATCTATCTATCTATCTATCTATCTATCTATCTATCGCAGTCTGTTCAGATCTATCTATCTATCTATCTATCTATCTATCTATCTATCTATCTATCGCAGTCTGTTGATATCTATCTATCTATCTATCTATCTATCTATCTATCTATCGCAGTCTGTTGATATCATATCTATCTATCTATCTATCTATCTATCTATCTATCTATCTATCGCTGTCTGTTCATATCTATCTATCTATCTATCTATCTATCTATCTATCTATCTATCTATCTATCTATCGCAGTACGTTCATATCTATCTATCTATCTATCTATCTATCTATCTATCTATCTATCTATCTATCTATCTATCTCTGTCTGCTCTTATCTGTGTATCTGTCAAACTAATTTTGTGAATGTTTATTTATTCGAATGGGTCAATTTTATTAATGATAGGATTTGCATTAGTGGTTTTAAAACTAATGGACGAAAATGTCTCTTAAAAAAGTTTTCTCTCTAATCTGCATTTGATTATGCAAAAATAATAAAAAAAGCAAAACACTCACAACAAATCAATCATACTTTCTTGTTTCTTAATCAAATATCGATTACCTACAAGCAAATAACATGATTTCATTTTCTTTGGCATTATCGAAAAATATAAACTGCTTTCTATACCATAAGTAGATTGCATACAATAAGTAAATTGTATACTGTATATAAATTGCTAACATGCACTCGGAAATATCTCTTGCATTTCAGGCTTCTTCCAGTTTGCTTTATTCAGTGCCGGATATTATATCCAGTGCTCTAGTGACTACTAGCACGAATTCCCAATTTAGATTATCTATTTTTAAAAAAATATCAAAATCATATTTATTTTCTGACACTGAGATGTACTAAGTTGTGCCAGGTAGTATAGAAGCTAATACTTTTGAAGGAAGAATGATTTGCACCAATTA
Source organism: Ascarosepion bandense (assembly GCA_037127315.1). NCBI lineage: Eukaryota > Metazoa > Mollusca > Cephalopoda > Sepiida > Sepiidae > Ascarosepion > Ascarosepion bandense. The sequence goes on from JBBBDQ010001236.1 coordinate 9,250,534, forward strand.
ATCTAATATGGCAGACTAATCTATTTTGTGGGGCAGTGGATATCGACTCGGAACGAAAGATGGAGGAGTCGATTTCGAATTCCAGTTAAATTCCTCGCATTCACTTACGCGCAATTACCCTTGAGAAAGGTATTAATCTGTCTCTTCCCACCAGTTATGGGTTAAATAATAGGACAGATTGGGTTCTATTGCCTTGCCTGGCAACCAGTCTACCACTGATGGCAATAGCAATCTACTGCGAGATAATCTTTTGCCCAGTTAGTCATGTTTCTTTCGAGACATGATCGTCCAAAGCGTGTATCACGTGTGGCACTTAACTGACTGACTGAATATAATAGTTGAATATATGATTAAGGCTTCTACTGGGCATTAATTGGGTGATCAGTTTTCTATTTTTATGAAGTAATAAACTGATCCCCCACTAATCTCTACTTAATAATATAATTTATCTCTTCCCCCTCTAGTTATGAGTCAAATAACAGGACAGATTATTTTCTATAGACTTGGCTGGCAACCAGTCTACCGCAGAAAGAGACATGATCGCCCAAAGCGTGTATCACGTATGGCACTTAACTGATTGAGTAAAAATATTGTAAACGATAACAAATACTGCTACTCAATAAGATTTGTTAGATAAGTTGTTAGATAATAATTAATAAAAGCCAAAAATAGATAAAAGTGGATATATTACCATAATATTTTTGAGCACAAATTATAAGACAAAATGTTTCAAATTTTGCATCATTTATTAAAAAATCAAACTAAAACTACTGCATTGTTATATATATATATTAGCAGTATAGCCCGGCGTTGCTCGGATTTAATGAAAGCTTTAAAACTAATCCATGGTCCTGGTGCTCAGACTCTTTGGAGATTGGCACGAAAGACTAAAAAGCAATGTTTTTTTCCAGTTAAAGCGAAACCGTAGACTGAAAGAAAAATGAATGGATGTAAGTCAAATTTTGATTGCCTGGTATCGATATCAAATAAGTTTTTTTCGTCGTACACTGAATTTTGAAGGCTAAATATGTCCTCTGAATAAATGGTATCATGTCTGATACTAAAAACTACAATTGTACCTACTTAGAGCCAAACCCAAAGCAAAAACTAAAATAAAAGGGCTGAAAAAAATACAGACATACAGGCAGATAAACAAACATCTTGCCTTATATATATATATATATATATATATATATATATATATATATATATTATCGATTTTCTGCACTATTTTACGAACTGCAACCTTGAAACTTCTGAATATCGTTTCTTATGTCTTTGTTTATGAGTGTATCAAATTTGATTAAAATCGGACCACTCCTTCTATAACCCGATTTTTTCGATTATCGATTTTCGATATTTATCGGGGGTACCTTGACTCAAAACCTAGCTAAGAACGCTCGCAGACAATTATAGTACAACTGTGTAAATTTTCAAGAAAATCGGTTCAGCCGTTTTGGAGTCTATAGGTAACGGACACACACACACAGACACACACACACAGACAGACAGACAGACAGACAAAGTTCCATTAATAAATAAATTTAGATATCTAAGTTTTCAATATAATTTCCCTTTGAAGTAAATGAAAATGTTATTTGATGATACAATGATTTAGTAATAATGTGCTGTTGCAATGCATATTGTCCATATATGATTTTGTAAAGCTTCAATTAAATTATATATATTATATCTTAGCATGAGCAACCAGACCGTTGTTCAATACGGCAGGATGATTTTTGATTTTCATAGCAAATCAACATTTCACAAAATGTGAAAACTGTAATTTAATGAATGATGTACTGACACACATACAAAAAAAAATTGATCCATAGCTTTTATCAATGTTTGGGCGTTTAATTTAAAAATTGTCTGAAAAATTTACAAATGTATTTAATTTCGCAGATTTTTTCTTGCAAAGTAACTTCAAAATTTTACTTTTTTAAGAATAAATACAAATAAAATTGGTATTCTTTGTATTAAATTGAAAAGATATCAAAAATTCTAATTATGAATCACCACAAGCAAAATATCCAATTTTATTTACTATATTCAATAAGTAAAACTGTCTAAAATTATTATAAAATAATACAAAAAAGGATACTCAATAAATATGATTTGTTAGATCATTTGGAAAATCATAATTAATAAAAACAAAAAACAGATAAACATGTATCAGTGAGTTAAGTGCCATATATGATACACGCTTGGGCGATCATGTCTCGAAAAATACATGACTGACTGGGCAGAAGATTATCCCGCAGTAGGTTGCCATTGCTTTCTGCGGTAGACTGGTTACCGACCAAGGCTATAGAACCCAGTCTGTTCTGCTATTTAACCCATAACTGGAAAGAAGAGACGGATTAATACCTTTCCCAAGGGTATTTGCGCGTAAATGAATACAATGGATTCAACTGGAATTCAAACTCGGCTTCCGGGTTTACTCATTCCGAGCCGATATCCACTGTACCACAATGCACATCCTTGGTATTTCTGACTGACTAAACATGTATATAACAACATAATACTATTAAGCACAAATTATAAGATAATTTTTTAAAAATTTGAATATATTTAAAATCAAACTAAAACTACTGCATTTTATAACATATTACATCATAATATCGATAAAATTTCAGTACAATTTCCCTTTGAAATAAATGAAAGACTTATTTAATAACACAGTTAGTAACAATGTGCTGGTGCTATGCATATTGTCAATATAAAATTTGTAAGGCTTTAGTAAATTTTATATTTTAAAAGGCTTTCACTGATCACCGGAATTAAATTGCAACGCTACAATTTTTAACCAAAACTTAAACTTTAGATTTATTTCCCCAGAAACTGATAATGCTTTGGAAAAATACTTTGTGCCGTCATTTATCAGGATAAACCTTAACATTTACTTCGACTATAAGAAATGAAGCGAACCTCGATCGAAGCATTTACTTCTAGTCTCCAAATGTAAATATTACCTTTTCCCCCGAAGAACTGCCAGTTAGTAGAACAAACTCCAACGGAAATAACTCCTGGACCACAACAATTCTAACCTAATCAAGTCAATCGTTATTATCTATCCTTCTTAACCCTATAATTTCCTCGGCCTCTAACAACAACCTATTTCATTCATATCACATCTCAGTGGGTATTAGTATTTTAACACCCTGCTTCGAGTGATTCTCAAGCCTTACACAAACCTAACCCACGGATTAAAAACATTTCTCAAAGTTAATGTGAGTGTGTGTGTGTGTGTGTAGGCGTGTGTATCCGCGCGTATGCGTGTATTTGTGTCTGTGTGCAACGTGTGCCTGTGTATGTGTTTGAACTTACATGCGTCATACATGGGTTATGATCAGCATATATAGTACAACTAGCAACCAAAAATATTGATGTTGATTCAATATTGAAAGCCTCTAACTTTTTTGCCTTTGTTTGTATATGTGTGTATGCGCGTGTATGCGTGCGTGTATGTGTGTGTGCGTTTGTGGCAGAGATACAAAACTGTTCTGTATTTTGTTTCTATACGAATTTCGATTGAGCTTTTGAAGCCGTAACGAATAAATGCCAGCCGGCTATTTTAACAGACAAACCTGAAACTGTCCCCTTTGCCTCCAAAACCGTCACCCGTTAGGGGAGAGAAAGTCAACCCAATGGTTTCGGAAGCTGGTTGTTAAGAAAACAATCTTTAAAGGCCGAGTGGATGCGAGTCTTTTGACGTAATTTTGGCACAATTACCATTTCGATATTTCCAGATTGTACATTGATGTGCTTTCTTTGTGCGTCACTCAGGTGACCTGATGAAAATTGGCGATTTATTGTTTTGGGTGTGGTCGGTGAAATAGAGTATGTAGGTAAAGAGGAAGCAAGCAACAAAGAAGAAAACGGAAGAAAATAAGGATTTCATTTTGGCAAACAAATAAGAAAATTGGACAAAAGGAATAAGAATAGTAAAAATAATAAAATAGAAGCAAAAGTAATACAAGAGACAGAGAGAGAGAGAGAGAGAGAGAGAGAGAGAGAGAGATGGTTGAGAAACTAGAAATACCATATAGGTTCGTGTATTAGTCGAAATTATCAGGATTACTCATATAGGAACAAATTGGAAGTTGGCTTTATTATATTTCATTAAAACAGAGTGGTTAGTTGTAACACAGATTTCGGCGTCAAATATTGACAGAAAATGAATTGATGAAATAAAAATAGAATAGTCTATAAGAGAAATGTGCTTTCCTCACGTAATGTAATCAAACTTTACGGCGAGGGTATCGTGAGAGAACTAGGTCATATCAGGAATCATTACTGGTGGGCACAATTTTAACAACGTAAAATATGCAGATGATCCAATGATGATAGACAACGCATAAGAGAAACTGCAGGAACTCCTAGTGAAAAAAAGGCCTAACTGCTAGTTTTAAGAAGACATATATTGTTGTCAAAAAGAGAAATAGTTCAAGATGCCATTTGCGAATCGGAGATGATAAAATCAAACAAGAACACAAATTTTAGATATAGAAACTATTTCATTAGACAAAAGTATGACACCGAAAGGCGAAGTAGAATTGGAATAGTAAAAGAAGCCTTTCAAGCGCCAAGCAAATTATTAAGAAACAAGAAAACTTTGTTTGAAACCACATCAGTGTTCATATGCTATTTGATATCACTTCTGCTACATGACAGTGAATTATGAACAGTTTCCCCACAGATGACTACAAGATGATGTAACAGAGGATGCGGGGAATGCCATGGACGGAGAAGAGGAATAATGTGAGTGTTTTAGGAAAAAAAATCAAAAACAAAAAAAATGCCTATAAACAAAAGTAAAGTAATGGTTGATATTTCTATGATATATCGTCAGGATAGAGAGCTTGGAAGATTTGATACTTAAAGGGTCTTTTGAATAGCAATGAAGAAAAGTTAGGCAGCGAGTAACCTACGTAATTGGTTTGTACATGGGGATAGTATGATATATCGTGAGGATAGAGAGCTTGGAAGATTTGATACTTAAAGGGTCTTTTGAATAGCAATGAAGAAGAGATAGGCAGCGAGTAACCTACGTAATTGGTTTGTGCATGGGGATAGTATGATATATCGTGAGGATAGAGAGCTTGGAAGATTTGATACTTAAAGGGTCTTTTGAATAGCAATGAAGAAGAGATAGGCAGCGAGTAACCTACGTAATTGGTTTGTGCATGGGGATAGTATGATAGTGAGGGTAAAATTAGTAAGAAATATTGCTAAAAGTCACAAGTTATAAAATATTGGTGATTGTCAATGTCATGAATCGAAACGGTACATAGATGAAAAACCCCAAAATAAATACAAGAATCATCAACGAACATGTTGCCAATATACCAAATAAAAAATATCAGAAATAATCTTGGTTAGAGTAAGCATTATTTATTAAGAAACTTTGCGTATAACAACGGGGTAACGTTGAAGGCGACAAAAATTGCTCAGTAACTGGAAATGATTCGAAATCTACTTGTGACAGTTATGTTTTGGTTTTGTTTTTTGTTTTTTGTTTTTTTTCACCTTTTAGAAAATCAAATGATATTGCAGCAAAAACACATGAATATTCCCAAAACGAGGGATAAAAAAGAATTCAAATATAATTACAGATTAGTTATAAACTAATATACTGAGGAATGAAGTTGATAACTAATTAAAACCATAAGTAATGAATTAATTTTATTTATTTCAAACAAAACTGCATTGTATAACTTTAAAATGAACAGCATGAAATGATAAACTAAAATTATATATGTTGAGCTCTCGTCCCTCTCTGTTGCTCACGAAAATGTACTCACTGCATCTGCCACTCAGTCGCTCCATACTGTCACTTAACCGACAATATCATTAGATAGATTCCATAGAGTTGACTAAATATAAAATATAGACCTGTAGTTTATATATTGTTGTGAGAACTCCCCTTTTTCTATAATAATGGACTCGACTTGAGGATACATATATTCCTGTCATAGTGAGAATCGGAGGGATCCATTAAAGACATCGGGACTGATGCGGAACTTACCGAGAGATACCGAAGTTACACAGAGAATACCGCGTCAGTTGGCATAGTAGCTCTGAGCTTCACTCAGCAAGAATAATATTAAACGGATATACTATTGCAACACGGCTTCACTTCAAGACTTGTATATATATATATTCCTTACAAATCGTATTGCTGGATTATTAACCTGCGTTCCAGTTTGTATATTTACGTTCAACATAACTTATTTTTGTGTCTCAAATATTTGTTTTGTTGTTCATTATTTTGTGTGGTTCCTCACCCGGATCCACAATATATATGAACTAGAATAATAAACTGATAAGGATTCTAGGACACTCAGACTAAGTTTCACCACATCTAGCTTAGGGATCTTGGAAAAGAGTATACAGCAATGTCTCCGTCGTCTTCATCAGGCTGCAGTTGTACATCTGGTGATTATTCTCAGATGGTAAAGTATCATTAGACAAACGGCCATTTTCAAGGCTTCTTCAAGTGTCATCACTCTCATTACCATAAGATTCTGTCTAATTAGTCCATATTTCCCTGAAAAAAAATGCCATAAATTCTTGTTCAATGGTAAATCCACGTTGATCAAGAAAAACGATTAACTGATCAATTTCACCACATCATCTATACGCATTTTTCAGTGGTAAAATCTAAACTTATTTATCAATGGAACTTTGTCTGTGTGTGTGTGTGTGTGTGTGTGTGTGTGTGTGTGTGTCCGTTAGCTATAGACCCCGAAACGGCTGAACCAATTTTCTTGAAAATTTACACAGTTGTACTATCAGCGTGTGCGAGTGTTCTTAGCTAGGTTTTGTGTCGATGTACCCCCGATAAATATCGAAAATCGATAATCGAAAAAATCGGGTTATAGAAGGAGTGGTCCGATTTTAATCAAATTTGATACACTCATAGACAAAGACATAAGAAACGATATTCAGAAGTTTCAAGGTTGCAGTTCTTACAATAGATAATAGATTTGATATCGATACCAGGAAACCAAAATTTGATTCACATCCATTCATTTTTCTTTCAGTCTACGGTTTCGCTTTAACTGGAAACAACTCTTGCTTTTTAGTCTTTCTAGCCAACGTCCAAATAGTTTGAGCTCCAGGACCATGGATTAGTTTTAAAGCTTTCATTATACCCGAGGAATGCCGGGCTACACTGCTAGTAGTAACTAATGTCTTTATTGTAAGCTGTATTTAAAACCGTTTCCGTAATTTCCCCATCAGTCAATGAATGCACAACATGTGCATCATAGTCAATGTTCAGCAACATTTTTCTGTCAGCTTCATCCTGGTTATTTTCGTCCGATAAAATTTTAGAGTAAATAACGAGTTTTGATAACTTTTCAATAGTGACTAGACATATTTCGAAGTCTTGTTCTGCTAAGCATTTGTTAACCTTGATTTATTCACATCTTTCAAGTATGAGTTACTGAGCAAATTGCATGCTCGGCAATGAACATTTCAAGGTATTCTTGGATTGCTGCGCTCCTGTTGACGGCAGCAAGTATAAAGTTAAAAAACAGTTTTTTATACTTGCACTTCAGATAGCGTCAAATCCCGTTATCACAAGACTTAAAGAGAGTTACACATTTGGAAACGAATAAATGCCGAAAACAAAGCTTTTCACAAGGCGTTTATAAAAGGTCTTTATACTTGCTTATCAGAGAGCGTCAAATTCTTTGCTCACAAAACGCTACTAAAGACGACACTTTGGGAGTCGCGTGAATGCCGAAAACATTTCTTTTCACGAGCCGTTCATAAAAAATGTCTTTATAATTGCTCTTCAGGGAGCGTCAAATTCCGTGGTCATATAATACTACTAGAGACGACACTTTGAGAGTCGCGTAAATGCCGAAAACATTGTTTTTCACGAGGCATTAATAAAATGGTCTTTATAAAGCACTTAAGAGTATGTCAAATACTTTGGTCACATGACTTTAATTGAGAGGACACATTGAGAGATGAGTAAGTGAGGAAAGCATTGCTTTTCACAAGACGTTCATGAAACTGACTTCATAAATGCTCTTCAGAGAGCGTCAAATTCATTAGACACAAGCCTTTGATAGAGAGGACACATTGTGAGATGAGTAAATGCCGACAACATTTTTCCGAAGACGTTCAGAAAACGTTTTTTAAAATTGCTCTTCAGGGAGCGTCAAAATCCTTGGCCACAAACTCTGATAAGAGACGACAGGTTGACAGGCGAGTAAATGCAAAAAACATTGCTTTGTGCAAAACGTTCATAAAATAGACTTATACCTGCTTTTCAGGAAACGTAAAATTCCCTGCTCACAGGATATTAATAGGGTGGACACAATGGGATGGGAATGAATTCAGAAAACATAAAACGGTCATTGTACATGCTTTCCAGGGACCGTCAAATGGCTTGAGCACTAGAGTCTAATATAGACGACACATTGAGAGGTGAGTAAGGGCCGAAAACATTGCTTTTTACAAAATGTTTATAAAACGGTTTTTATACATGCTTTTCCGAGACCGTCAAAATGCTTGGTCACTAGAGTCTAATATAGAGAACACATTGAGAGATGATTTAAGGCCGAAAACATTGCTTTTTACAAAATGTTTATAAAACGGTTTTTATACATGCTTTTCCGAGACCGTTAAAATGCTTGGTCACTAGAGTCTAATATAGAGAACACATGGGGAGGCGAGTAAGTGTTGAAAACATTGCTTTTTACAAGACGTTCATAAAACGGTCATTGCACATTCTTTTCAGAGACCGTCAAAATGCTTGGTTACTAGAGTATAATATAGACAACACATTAGGAGGTGAGTAAGGGCCGAAAACATTCCTTTTCACAAAATGTTCATAAAACGGTGTTTATACTTGCTTTCTACGCATTCCTTGACTTTAATAGAGATTACACGTTGGGAGGCGAGCATATATCGCAAACATTGCTTTTTACAAGAAGTTAAAAAAATTGGCCTTCATACTTGCAATTCATTGAGCGTTAAATTTCTTTCTTTACAAGAAGATACGACAGGTTAAAGCGAGTAAATGCCGAAAACATTGCTTTTCGAAGAATGTTCATAATACGCACTTTATACTTGCTCTTCAGGGAGCGTCAAATTCTTTGGCAACAAGACTCCAGTAGAGACGACACTTAGGCAAGAGATTAAATACCAAAAACATTGCTTTTCACAAGACGTTTATGAAATGGTCTTTATACTTGCTCATAAGGGAACGTCAAATTTCTTGGTCACAAGACTAATAGAAATGACACTTTTGGAGGCTAGGAAAGTTAAAATCATTGCTTTTCACAAGACGTGTATAAAACGGTTTTTATACTTGCTCTTTTGCAAACATAAAATTCCTTGGTCACAGAACTCTAATGAAAACAACACTTTGGGAGGTGAGTATCTTGAATCTTGAATTTTGAAGAATCCGATACTCACAGTTCAGATAGAACGAAAGAGACACAGGGGAAAGCAACGCGTAAAATATCTGATGGACTTGAGAAAATGGATTACAGAACGGGGTTTGTAGGAGTAACAGGAAAAAGTGTGTTAAGAGTTACTAGGAATAGGAAGATGTGGAGGGCCATAATCGCCTGCTTCCTAAAGAGACACGGCACAAAGAGTGAGAAGAAGTGAATGAAAAGGAAACTACAAGCAAAGCAATGTTAAGAGCAGGAACAAGATTGAAAATGATATATAGAAAACTAAATGAAGGAGAAGAGATATCGAAGAATGAATGAATGAACTTGAATACGATTAAACCAGATCGAATTTTCTCGAAAAATACGTAAAAAAATTCGTAGACCATTACTGTTTGAAATCGGCCTTTCTATTCCCCACCCCCTATCTGAGTACTGGCCACTTCTTCTACCCTCTCTCTCTCTCTCTCTCTCTCTCTCTCTCTCTCTCTCGGCCACTTTCAACACACGGGGCTTATTAACTGGCAAGAACACGCCGAAATTATTCTGAAAAAAAAAAATGAAAATTCAAAGATATATAGAAATTTCAACATTTTCAATATGCTATCTGCAAATGGTAAGCTCAGATTTTCTATTCATTTATTCTACCGTATCTGTTTTTCTCTTTTACTAAAATATACTAATTGGAGTAGATAGACTAAACTATCGCCAGGTTCACACTCCACCCACGTCTATTGAATGTGTGAAGAGACTCATCCCTTTTTCCTGTTTAGGATGAGGTTTCCGATTTTCTCTTTTCCAATCTTTTAACTGTTTTCGTTTTTTTATTTTTTTCAATTAGAGTAGATAGACTAAATTATCGCCCGGTTCACACTCCACCCTCGTCTATTGAACAGGTGAAGAGGCTCATCCCTTGTTTCCTGTTTAGGATGCGGTTTTCGGTTTTCTCTTTTCCAATCTTTTCACTCTTACGTAGCCCCCTGCGCATCAGTGGCGTTATCGCCTTGCTTGGGGTGATATGATTAAAAAAAAATAACTTAGAGGTTGTATGAAAAAGAATGAAGATCAAGAGAAAAGTAAGGCAAAGTTAAAGAAAGCAAAGAGAAAAAAAAAGATCCAGAAGTAAGACTAAATGAAAACGAAAAAGCTACCGATATGGGCGGTTCGACATAGAGAAAGAAACGAGAAACTGTCTGCACTTGAATAACTTTCAAGAGGAACAAACAAGAAGAGAAAAAAATAAAGATGATGAAAAGAAGAAAAATTGTTCATTTCCCTCCCCGTCTTACAATTTTCTACACCACAAAGACAACCCATCGGTTCAATACGGTTTGCTGATCTAATGTATCAGCATGTCAAACAAAAGCACGGAATTCTCGGATCATTGGTGAGCATCTTCGACGTCTCCGATGTGCTAAGCAGGCCGAGACAGAAGGAGGGTGCGCAAGCGTCAGGGTTAGCCACACCGTCCAATCCCATCGTTGGTAACCTTAGTTCTTGTCTAATGCCCCTTTTTTATACTGACCTCCACTCCCAACAGTTATCGATCCACTATTCACAAGATCGTTTCCTGTAGTTGTCGGTCGAATAGAGAAAGAAGCAAACAAAAACAAACAAACAAATAAATACTAATGGCGGAAAAGAAAAGTGAAATTCAGGTCAACTCTCACGGGAATTTCCTGCTGAATTGTAGCACTTAGGAACTACGATATATTTTTGATCTGAGTCATCGTGTTTCCGGCTTTAGTTTAATGATAAAAGTAAAACAATATTCGTAATTTGATTCTCGCTATTCGGTTATTCTATTTTCCTTGGACTTGTTTCCGCCTGATTTCGAGATTATCATCAGCTGCCTGAGTTTACAGCTAAAGTATATTAACACGATCTACACAGTATACAGATAATCAATCCTAAGGGAACTAGAAATCCAGAGTTAATTATCGGTGGCCATAATGCTAATTATATTTAAATAATGGTACATACACTGAATCAACCCTCAAAAATCCTGAATTCGAAATTAAATACATCAGTTTTTTTATAATCGTGTCGCCACAAGCAAGGCATTTTACTGCCACTGTTGATCAGGGGGCTACATAGGAGGAAAGTTATGAAAAAGAGTGGCAGGCTACAGAAGGCTTCAGGAAGTGAGTAAGAGCAGGATGAGAATACTGATCAGAGTGGAGTGGACAAAGAAAGCAACATGAGAAAGAGAGAATGCAAGTCATTGAGATAGGAAATGACTATTGACTAAAGAAGCTGATGGTGTAGAATTTGCATTTACAATTTATTGGTTTCACAGTGAAAGGGTGGGACCTAGTTTCTAATCTTGTTGCTCGAGTAAATTCATGTATAAGAGGTACCAGTGAGCTAAGTTTATCTGGGTTGAAGCCGTGAAAGTAGTTGTAGAAGAGACACAGGGAAGCTACACTGCGCCGGTGAGAAAGTGACTGTATCCGAACTGCCAAGTCGGGATCGATCGCCTAGGTGTATGAATCAGGTATAAACAATATAATATAGTAGAAAGAAATTAAACATGCAAACAGAGTTGTTTAAAAACCAAAATATTATTAAAAAACAACTCGTGTCATATTTTTACAATAATCTCTTTAGATGTAGATCTTTTCATACATAGAACTATACTCGACCAGAAATACATACAATACCAGCTATATATATATATATATATATATATATATATATATATATATAGATAGATAGATAGATAGATAGATAGATAGATGCTTTCTCAGATCGATAGTTCAAAAATAGAATGGAGTGAAGGAAACATGGAGGTCTTAAGAAGGACGATATATTCTTTTTTTATTTTACAACTAGCAAGGTGATAATGCCGCTATGATGCATTTGGAATGGGTTAATAGTGATTGGAGTTTATTAAGAAGACATTAAAAAGACAGGAATTCATGAAGGCAGAAGTGCTTGACTTTGTATTGAAATTTTTAAAGATTATAGATCTATTCATCTTTTACAGTGAAACTATTTTGAGGACCATAGATGTTATGCCAGGATTTGTTATCGGAGGCCACAATTTGAACAGCATAAGATAAGCAAATGATACAGTGCTGATTGCAGACACGGAAAGAAAACTACAAGGCCTCCTACAGAAGATAGGGGAAGAGAGTGACAAAAAAGGACTACAAATAAACTGCAAAAAAACCGAATGCAAGGTCCTCAGCAGAAAGAGCAGCCCCAAATGCCAAATACAGGTGGGGGATACTAAAATCAAGCACTGACAAAAATTTAAATATCTGGGAAGTATTCTAACAGAAGACGGAAAGTGCAACATTGAGATCCGAAGGCGAATCGGTATGGCGCACGACACGTTCCAGAAGCTGAGTAAAGTATTAAGAGACAGAAACAAAAAGAGAGTACTAGATTGCTATGTGATGTCAGTTCTTCAATATGGTAGTGAATTCTGAGTAATATCATCAAAGATGAAGGAAAAACTTGAAGCAACTGAAATTTAGTTCTACAGGAGGATACTGCGGTATCATGGACCGTGCATGTGAGCAATTACGAGATACTGGAAAGAATGGAAACGAAAAGGAAATTAATATTGAGCATCAGGAAGAAACAGCTAAAGTTCCTGGGACATGCAATGAGAAAGGAGGGCTTGGAGAACCTGACACTAACAGGCCAGATAGAGGGAAAAGAAGACAGAAGAAAACGGCGGATAACATATTTGAAGGGCCTGAGCATATGGATGCCAGAACAGGGTTTGCGATGTTACAGGAGAAATCGTGCTAAGAGCCACCAGGGATAGGAAGACGTGGAAGGTCATGATTGCATACGTCCTGAAAGAACAAGGCACGTAGAAGAAGAAGATGACAAAAAATGCAAGAGATTGGGAGTTTCGAAAGCGAGAACTACAAGAAATGAATCTTTTAGAAGAGGTCGTTGCATCTTTAGTTCAACAGTAAAATCGTGAATCCTATTTGTAACAACAAGTAACACAATTCATGCATTTGAGATACAAAGGACACAAAGCTCATCAGGATCCAATATCACTTGTAGAGTGACCTGGGTTAGACCTGGGGTAGAACATCGCTTTACAATATATAATGGAGGTAAATAATTTATATGAAAGATAACGCTTCTTATTTAACCTAAACAAAGTTATGTTCGTTCATCTGTTTTCAAAATTCTTTTTCTCATTATTTCATTATAGCTTTTCCATGCCGATAGTCATTACGCTTTCCTCACCTTTGTCATATTAAATATTACATTAATCACACACAGTGTTTACGTATAATCTAACTTTAGTATTTCTTCATTTGTATGACTCCTGATAAAAGAAAGACTGTTGCTATAGAAAGAAAACTACAAAATATACTTTAATCTGCTTTGAAATAATACTCTTCTGAAGCCACACACTTTATCCAAGTTAGTTTTCATCGATGGAAGCATTTCTTGAACTTCAGTTTTGTGATAGCGTGTAGTTTACTGGTTGCATTCTTATAGATTTCCTTGCCGCAAATCCTGTTTCTTTCAAGTTTGATTCAATTTTCGAAGGTGAAAACGTCACAAGGTACGATATCGAGTGAATATGGTAGTTGTCGGACCTGGGTGATGTTTTGTTTGGCTACAAACTACTGCACAAGCCATGGTCACTAATGGAAAGTCTGTGGGGTGTTAAGACGACCATGCGCTGCATAATTTCCTTCCAAGCATTGTTAGAAACGACGGGAGTGTGAATGCGTAATATAGTTCAATATTAATCAGTTCCAAATGGCATCGCTCTGCGTATTTTAGCTCCGTTACCCACAGCAACGATCTCGATACTTTTGGATTTGACCACGTAGATCTATGCCAGTGCATTGAGAGGTGGTGAACGTGAGTTTTGGTGTAATGAATATCGGCACGGAAGGAGAAATTAGAGACCCGAGTTCGAATTCTAATCAAATTCGTTTCAATCACTCACGCACAAATCCCTTTGGTATGAAGGTAGACCTTCTCCCCACAACTATAGGATAAATAGCAAGAGAGATTAGGTTAGATAACCTTGGGTGGCAACTGGTATACAGCAGAAAGTAATGGCAATCTACTGTGGAAAAATCTTCTGGCTATTCATTCATGTCTTGAAAAAAACATGATTGCCAAGCGTGTACCCTGGATGACAATTAACTGACTGAAGTATATAGTGGCCTAAATGAAATTCTCTCTGACGACCCTACGACCGCACCCGGATGTGAGACCGAGCATGATGATGATATGGAGAAAGAGAAAGAAGGGGCGGATAGCAATAACAAAGCGGAACTCGGCATGAAAGAAATCCAGCTGAAAAGATAAAAAGCTTCATGTATATGGATGGCCATGAAGTATTTGACGATATAAATAAATTATTGAATATTCTGTCAATTCACGAGAATGAAAAATGTCATGGTTAATGCTGTTTATTTACAACCGAAAAAAAAAACGAAAAATACCAAAAAACGACATAACGTGATTAATTGAGATCACATGAAGACATAATAGAAAAAAAAGCTACAAGTCTCAGAATATTCTGGAAACAGGTACTCTCATGGTGTGCTCGTAATGTAAGGGTTTTCGACACGAAAAGTGAAATTAGCGAGCCGAGTTCAAATTTCATCATGGTTGTGTAATGGTTTTTGTTAGGAAAGTTATGCATGCCTCAACCGCATTCCTAGACATCGTGTAATTGTCAGCGTAGGCAGGCTTCTCTAAGATTCGAAGGTAACAAATCTAAGAGAAAAAAAAATCTGATTCCAAAACATGTAGAAGTTAGTGGGAACTTATAAGAGTACATTTCCTTATAAAGCTTAGCATTTCAGAGATAATAAAGAAAAGGAATTCGTGGACAGCCATCGGCGCCAACGTCATATCATGTTAAAACAAAACCATCAAGTCGAAAGTGATGGATGAAGTAGAAAATTATTAAACAAAAAACTCTGGTCCCAAAATAATTGAAAGAATAAATATCTCGTAGTTTCCACCGTGAGGTAAGTACATACCCTCTTCTTTTTTATTAAACAATGAATAGTAAGTCTCTCAGTTACGTACCATACGTTATACACGCTTGGGCGATCCTGTTTCAAAAGAGACATGACTGACTGAGCAGAATATTTTTGCACAGTAGATTGCCATTTCATTCTGGTTACCAACCCAGGCTATAGAACTCAATCTGACCTATTATCTAACCCATAGCTGGTGGCAGATGCGACGGATTAATAATTTTCCAAAGGCTTTTCGCGAGTAAGTGAATGCAACGAATTCAACTGGAATTTGAACTCGGTTCTCCGATTTCTTGTTCCAAGCCGATATCCACTGCACCACAGCGCAGATCCATTCATGTATAGGAAACCTGGACTAAAAATTTAAAAAAAATGAGATTAATGCAACTAGACATCAGAGATTATGTGAAACAGATTTGCTTTCTGATTTCGGGTTTATCTATGAGTTGGTTACTATTATTGTTTTATGGTCAACTTCTTGATCTTTAAAAACAAATTGATCTCATAGTATAAGTATACCAAAAATCTTGTTTACTTCTCCAGTAATGGCCACAAAACCGCATTTGCGTACGTAATATCTTGCAGACTTTCATATTCCAGCCAACATTTGGCGCTGGTGAGCAATTCGCTTCATCATTGTTTACATTAAATGTATTTACATTAATGGCCTCTTATTTGTTGTTGTTGTTGGTAGTATTTTTATCCCAGTGTTTCATCTTTTGTGCTCTTCCTGTGGTGTATATTAGTTTGGGTCACCTTTCAGAAATTCTGAATTGAACCCTTTACTTACTCTCCAAGAGTAAACTTTTCTCGTTCCACTGCTCATGTATAGATATATATATCGCCTCTAGTTCTTATATTATCTAATACTGCTCAGTTATTACCCGCCTGTTCTTACCGAGTGCGAGTACATAATATCCGATCTTTATCCTTCTTTACTTGTGATATAATGCTTCTCGAAATAATAATAATAATAATAATAATAATAATAATAATAATAATAATATGTGTCAGTGATGCTATTGAATTGGAGATCGGATTAAACAAGTGTGCAAATGAAATATTCAAGAAAGGGGGAATTAGGGGGAACACATTCAATAGATGTAGGTTTTCTCTCAAAAATTAGAAAACTGGAACAAATAAGTCTATCAATACCTAGAGATCACAAAAGGAGAGAGAATACATCATAAACAAATGATGGAGAAATTAAGAACAGCATATCACAGGTGTGTACGTCTGGTGGTAAATACTAAGTTGCATTTCAGAACAGTATATCAGCCATAAATATCTTGTCTTTACCCGTGTTGAAATGAAGTTACTACTTCCTTAATTGGACCATAGCTGACGTTAAGCAAACGGATGTCAAAACGAGAAATCTTCTAGTTTGGCACCCTATACATCATCATAAAGCAGATGATGATCATTTGTATGTGCTCAGATCCGAAAGGAGCAAAGGATTAGTTCAACCAGAACTGTCTTACTGACGCACAACAATCATTCTTCAAAGATATCGGTGTTCTTGACAAAACCTAACAGAGAATCTGCAATATAACTGATCCAGACCTAGTAGCTAATCTCTGATCACTTTCTCACCGACATAATGTAGGTTCCCTCTGTCGCTTCTACAGATAATTTCACGGCTTCTACACCGATGAACTTATTTAACTGGTGCCCCCTCTGCATGAATTTACTTGAGCTACTAAACTAGCGACTAGGTCTCACACTTTCACAGTGAAATCGATCAAATGTAACAGCAATTTCTAATCTCTCAGCTTTTTCCCTCGCACTCCCGCCTGTGGAATTCCTTTCCTTATACTTGCTTCCTTGACAGCTACAATCCCCAAGAATTTAAATGCAATGTCAGCTGCCATTTCTTATCCCTTTGATTTGAATATGAATGAAATAGGAAACGGTAATAAAGGACACCAACAATTTCAAGAGGGGATTTCAAGTCGGTAAAGATGTATAAATAAAACATGATACTCCTACGGCAGCAACAAACAACCTAAAAATAAAACAAAATGAAATGTAATGTACAAATGTAGAAATAAGCCTCATCTTGGTCAATACTAGTTTATAGAGACAAACCTTGTAAACTTCAGTGCTTACGTAGAGCAGGTTTAAAAGGTGACTCCGAAGGTATTACTCTTGCTGCACAGGATAAATGCTTGCCAATTAGAAATTACCAATAAATTACCGTAATGCAGTGTCTAGGATATCCAGAAACAACTGATCATCTTGTATCAGGTTGCATATTTTTAACACTTACTGAATATAAAACTCGGGATAATAAAGTGGGCCAATATCTGCACAGGAAAATATGCAACTTTTACGGGAAGGGAACTGCGAAAAATTGGAATGAGCATAACCCAGACCCAATTACAGAGATAGAACATGTAACAATTTTATGAGAATTTGCAATAAACAGAGACAGAATAAGCAAGCCTTGTCGTCCTGACATCAAAAGAGATTGTAATTTATCATTGAAGATTAAAAAAAAAACTATCAAAATACAAGGATCTTGAAACTGAAATCTAAAAAATATAATAATAATAATAATAATAATAATAATACCACTTTGGTGTCGGTGCAATATATTACCTTGAACGGCGAATGTACTTGACAGGTATACCCAGCCGTAGGTAAAGTCGACAAAGTGAGGAGGATGCGGTTAACAGATATATCCGGCCATAGATGATGTAAACAATGTGCAACGAAAAAATAAGTGAAAACCGGCTTGATATGCAATGGACCTGCGGGTGTGATTGACAGATATACCCGGCCGTAGATACAGTCAACAAAACGGGACAACACGAAAACGTAAAATGCGTTGGAGTTTTATGATTATGTAAAGTTTTTAATTTTTGGCTGAATGGATAGAGAACTCCCGCTGACTTCCGACTCCCAACAGCCCCTTCGTGTACGTGAATCCTCTCCGACTACTCCACACAAGCGTCACTAACGAAGAATAAAAAATATAGGATTATATTTTTTGTAGATGCGTTTTCCTCGTTGTTTATCCAGATCTACCGGCATTGTATAACATAAAGATTATACGTGAAAATAAATGATAACACTTACAAATTTCTGAAATAATTGCTGGATATAAAATAAATTATTTATATTGTTCGAACTGCTGCCTTCATCTTTATTGCCATATTTACGACGTTTCGGCTGTTGTAGCTATGTACTTATCTCCCTTAAACTTTAACTTTCTAAGTTACTTGTTCACCACTGCTGTAGCCTGGTATTGAACTCACAATTCTTTGGACCAAGTCACCGGAACAAACCAACGCCTATATTCAGTGGGACAAGGCATCCGGAAGTGGCATCGCACATGGAATGAGAATGATATACCTCAGTGATCGAAATAAAGACTTCAGTTTGAAATTTCTAGCACCTGAAGAAGAGTGGAACTTACAACGGCCACAACGTCGTAAACCTGGCAATAAAGATGAGACAACAGTCTAAACAGTGGAAATAATGCAAATACTACCTCTTGTCAGATGTATAGACAAATAAAGGGTTCGTTTAAAAAATCCTAGCACCTGAAGAAGGCCGGAGCGTACAACAGCCAAAGCTTCGTAAACATGGCAAGGAAGATGAGAACAACAGTCCAAACAGTGTAAATAGTTTCGATACCAATAAAACAAACAATGGGTGACTATTATTTTGATTAAACGAGTAAAAAAGAAGATAAACT
Source organism: Ascarosepion bandense (assembly GCA_037127315.1). Lineage (NCBI taxonomy): Eukaryota > Metazoa > Mollusca > Cephalopoda > Sepiida > Sepiidae > Ascarosepion > Ascarosepion bandense. Next base: position 9,269,649 of record JBBBDQ010001236.1, read on the forward strand.
ATCATAATAAAAACAACAAAAAAGAAATTCTTTGAGACAAGATAAGACACTGAAAATATTCAAATAGCATGAAAGAAGAAAATCTTGAACAATAAGGAATACAAACATTACCTGTAGACCAAACGGCTGTAATCACAATGAGAGAGCTTAATTATTGTTGCACAGAATCAGAATAGAAAAAGCTCAAAACGTGCGGAAGCAATTTAAAGGTCAAATTAAATGTTTTTAATTCATTTTATCCTGTCATCCCTCTTTCATTCATATCCCATACATATTTCATCATTAATATTTTATTAGCAAAACCCCACCCACCCTCAGTGCCTCTCGGACATTTTATTGGATGAATTCTGCATATTTCTTTTTCATTCTGATTTGAAGATTCCAGCATTCGATATGCTTTTGTTGTTTTAGGAAAATAAATCGTTAAGAAAGTCCATGTTTGTAACACTCTACAGACATTCGAAGCACCATCTCCCCATCTATCAATACCCCGGAGGCGGACAGTCGCAAACACTAAAAGTAATCTTGCCATAGACACGTGTTCGACAATCACCCGTAACTTTCGCTGCAATGTGGTAGATATTGATTCTTTTATGGTGGATTTCCAGGCGAATACTCGATTGAATCACGTGGTATTTGTTCGAACCAATATTGTTTAGCCACGTACAGGTTTCCGGTTGGAATAGAAATGTAGAAGAAGAAACAAGCAATTTTCAAGTTAGTGAATCACAAAGAAAAATTAGCAACGCTTGAATCTACTGTTGAAGATAATATTTTTTCTGGCAGACAAATATTAAAATATCTCAAAAGACTTGTCAGCAGTTGAAATACAAAACAAACGTCTAATCGGCATAATAAAAACGATCTTTCTTTTTTTTTAGGTTTGTTTATAAAAGAATATATATATTTATAAAAGAATATATATATATATATATATTCTTTTATAAACAAACCGAAGAAAAGAAAGATCGTTTTTACAGATATATAAATATGAATTGAAAGTTGCATATATATATATATATATATATATGTATGTGAATTGAAAATGTGGATTTAATCCAAACAAATGATTAAAAAAGGAACAATTACGAATTTTATGTGCTTCGTTTCTTTTTTTTTTTTTTTGCAAGAATCTAAAATAGAATAACGGAACATGTCAAAATCACGATCTTTTTGTACATGTTCCTTATTTCATTTTATATATATATATATATATATATATATATATATATATATATGTGTGTGTGTGTGTGTGTGTGTGTGTGATAAAATATACTTTTATTATATTTATCTATGATGAAATATACTTTAAATTTATCCTATACTTACCTATTGTTCATTATGCAAGCACAAACATACACACACACACACACACACACACACACACACACACACATACACACATATATATATGTGTGTGTGTGCATGTGTGTATATGTGTGTATATGTACGTATATGTGTGCATGTGTGAATATGTATGTATATGTGTGGGAATGTGTAGTACTTAAGTTTAATATCGTTGTAGAAGTGGGTTCACTACTGTAGATGATGACATTGTGGATATATGTATAGTTTATAGCGAGTATAAGTGTCTATGCAGCGTTGATTACTATGTCCACACTGTCTACACACAAGCACACACACGTACGCGCTCCTACATATACATGGTGCGGTGGATGAACTAAATTACGCACATATAAGAATAACAGATATTTCATTTTAAGAGATGTATTTACCAAAATTACACAAAAATATCTTCAAATACTAAAGAGTAAATTCATTCTATAAAATCGCTACTGGTAGATTCTGTATTTTTCTTCACGGACGGTCTCCTTATTTAAGTTGGCTCGGTTTGGTTTGGTTTGTTTTGTTTTACGGGATATCAACCTTAGTGTGTCATCTAATGGCGGCGAAAGTTTTACAATAGATTTGTATGAATAGAATATACTTTCTTTGTAAAGTGGGTTTCATTGAGAGTCAGATGTATTTGCTGGTAATATTTTTTTTCCTTCACGTATTTTTGTTGGTAACATTTTTCCTTCAAAAACGTTTTGTTGGTAATATTTTTCATTCAAAAATGTCTTATTGGTAATATTTTCCATTGAAAAAGTTTTGTTGGTTAAGTACTTTCATAGCATTTTAACCTCGGTTTGGAGGTTAACTATTGACCCAACTTGGGAACCTAACAGGTGTTACCACTCCGGATCAGGGTGGACCTGGGAACAACAGCAATTAAGAAGTGGTTCCATGCTCCTTACAACCTCCAAATCAGAGGCCTTGCTACCGGATGCAGTTTAACCGTCATGCCCAGGACCTTAAGTTAGCGAATTCTGCCATCATATTTATCTTCAGTTCATCTTTGGTGTTATAATTAATTTTGTTGGTTTCTCACTCAACAGTATTACACGCATAATAACCAAGCAGTTGCAGCCTGGGTGTTAGATGTAAGAGATGATGTGGGGACAGCAATGACTGAATTCTGCTTGTGTGACATGGTGCAGAGTGTTGCGGCCAGACATGGGATTTTTCAGCAGCCACACTTTTAACCCAGGACAGAATTACATTCTGAAGGTACTTAATGTAGGCCGCCGTGTTGAGTCTGAGACCCGGCTGGAAGATGAATGAAGGCATAACATCGCCTTCAATAATGATTAATCCAAATACCTTCGTAATCATCATTAGACTCATCCAACTCTTTTCGAATCGTCTGCACTGTTCTCAGATCGATACCCAAACACTCTGAAGCGTTTATATTGAAGCTTCTAGTACGAATTCCAAGCAGTACAGACTAGCATTGCCAAATATCTGGGTGAGAAAATTGCGTCATGGTGCTTTTTTTCTCGCAGAGAGTGCCCAACTGACTCTACCATACATATATATATATATATATATATATGAATCATGTTCGATAAAACACGTAATTTATTTCAGATAATATTTTCTTCAGTAAGCTGTAATGATCTTGTTACCAATAGTAACTAAAAGATGAGAACAAAAACCCTCGATTCGTGTTTAATAGCACAGTAAAAATATTATATTAATTCATTTGCTAAGTTTGCTATTAGGACATTTGGTTTCTTGTTCCATATGGTTCAATTTATCTTAGAATAATCAATCTTAAATGCTTATAAGTCTACCATTAATCCATGTGTAGAATATAGCTGTCATATCAGGTCTGGAACTTTTGTTTTGTAATTAAACAAAATCCAAAAAAAGAATCTGCAATGTTATCAGTTCTGACCTGGCATCTCAGCTTCAGTTACTTTCCCACCGCTGTAACGTAAATTTCTTGTGCCTTTTCTAGAAATATTTTCATAGTAATTGTGCTGATGGTTTTTCTTTCTTCTTTGGTACCCCGAATTTGTGCAGTACTTGATTGGAAGCTAGGTCTCCTCATTTTCCCGTTACAATGACTAGATATAACTGTAAGGTGTACGTTCTATTCTAAGAGTTTCTTCTGTCGCTTTTTGAACTCTCTCTTCCAGCGTCTTCCTTGCCAGTCAACTTTGATCTTTAAATTTGCAATAATTGTTATATTCTGTCTTTTTATTTAGAGTCATATTCTCAACTCAACAATCGTTTTTCTTTTTTGGACTTTTCATACTCCGTAATCACTTGCGTCTTAGTGGCTTCATGCCTTGCTTTGGGTGAAATTATTAAAACAAACTATATCTATACTGAACAAATCCCAAACCTTTTAAAGATGTCTCTTGGCACATTGTTTCATGCTTCCTTTTAAATGTCCTACATTGAATTTCTTTGATTTGAAGAAATGTAAACATTTGTCAGCATTTTTTCTTCTCTTCAAGTGTGGTGATATTGTAGGCAAAAATTAGACGTTGAGCCTTCCATTAGAACACTCTTAGCTATTGGCGTATATTTCCATGGTATATCACAAATATAAAATTTGCCTTCTTCTACCGAGCACCCATAGCTCAGCGGCAGAATCGCCGACTGATGTCAATTCGGTAGGGTTTCAAACCCCTGGCTTAAAGCATTTCGATGTCTAACTCTACTGATGAGCTGTGGTACAGCAAAACAGATCTGTCTGCGGATGACTATATATATATATATATATATATATATATATATATATATCACTATTTCAAACAGCTTTCTCTAAAACATCCGTACATATAAGATTGTCAATCGCATGGCTTTATACTAAAGGTGGCGTTTCTAACGTTCGTGGCATTTCGTTATCTCATCGCCACCTGCTGTGTGATTCTGAAAAAAAAACGTTCATTTTTAAACACATCGCTCTATTAGACTGAGTTCCTAAATCACTATCTATATCTCTGTACTCTGTTAAGATTACTAGTGGATTTAACACCTATTTACAATTGCTAATGGCTGGACCATTAGGTATTCATGTGGCTACGAGTGAGTAGTTTTACTTACTAGTCAGGCAGCTTCATACTTCTCAACGAAAGATTTTTGAAGACATCTGTCGATGGCGGAGAAAATAAAGAGATCAATTTTCCCCTTTTTCGAGATTATGAAACAAGAAGATATAGCAGAACTACGGAATCGGTACACCAAGCAATTATTTTGATTTAGTCGCCAACTTAGGGGAAAATTCTTGAATGTTTGCCGTCTGTGTTAGTACGACTGTCATCGGCCAAATATTAACAAATGGATTTGTGAAGAAAATTGTATTTTAGAATAGCGTTTCATTCTCTTTCTTTTTAGTCGCATATATATTGCGCACTTATCTATTGATCTGTCTAACACACATCTCTCTCTCTCTCTCTCTCTTTCCATAGTTATAGATATATATATATATATATCCGCAGACAGATCTGTTTCGATGTATCAAAGCTCATCAGTACGGTTAGACATCCGATTGCTTTTAACCCAGGATTGAAACCCGACCGGATTGGCGTCAGTCGGCGATTCTACCTCTGGGCTATCGAAGAAGGCAAAACTTTTAGCGTATACATTAACATTATACACGCCCAATAGCCAGAGTGTTCTAATTCATTACGGAATTAGAGAGAGAGAGAGAGAGAGAGAGAGAGAGAGAGAGAGAGAGAGAGATTTCCTCGTAGAAATGGCTATCCAACAGATTTAAAAATAGAATTTTTATTTTATTTTATATATATATATATATATATAGTCCTCCGCAGACAGATCTGTTTCGCTGTATCACAGCTCATCAGTACGGTTAAACTCCGATTGCTTTTAACCCAGGATTGAAATCCGACCGAATTGGTGTCAGTCCGCGATTCTACCTCTGGGCTATGAGCGCTCGGTAGAAGAAGGCAGACTTTTTAGCGTGTATATTATCATTATACACGCTTATAGCCAGAGGGCTCTAATTCATTACTGAATGAGCGATACTCATTTTAAATGAAACGTCAATTGCCATTTTCTATCTTCTTGAATCACGTTCATCTGTTATCGTTTACTCAATACATCTCGTATCCAAACATTTTTCTTAGTGCAACGCCCTGTACACTAGTGGCGGTCTCGCCTTGTATGGGGTGAAATGATTTTTAATACAAAAACAAGATCTGCTTCCGACAATCTAGACTCATTCCGGAAACATAAGTATGTGTGTGTGTGAGTATGAGTGTGAGTATATATATATATATATATATATATATAGTGTTAAGTTTTGATAGTCTTTGGCATCAAGATTATTGTTTTTTATTAGTTTTACTGATAACAGGTATTTTGGCAAGTAGATATTTGATCGAAAAGTGCTCAGTAAACGGGTGGCGATAGAACATTGATAGTTCTAGTGTAAAGAATTTTTCACTTTAAATGAGCACGTTCATGCCGACTTCGACGTTAGGTAAAGACACTGTTGTTTTGATACCTTCACCCATCTGTGTTCTGTATTATTTTTTTTATGCTGTTATGTATATATAACATGAATAAAATAATAATTGTAAGGTCACCTATCGATATGCATAAATTATATAATTCAATATATATCAAGGCGATCATCAATAGTTAATTAAAAATGATAAATCAATTTATTAATTATATTGATACGTTTGATCATTAGATCGGGTTGTGGGTGGGGTGCGGAGCGGATTGAATATTTCTTAGCACTCCCTCTTTTCTTGCATATAAAATGGGAAACTATTCAACACACACACACACACACATACTTATGTTTCCCGAATGAGTCTAGAATATTTGTTCTTATGCAGCGTTGTTTTGTAGATATTTTTGCATAATATCTTCTTATATATACACACACACACACACACGCGCGCGCGCACGCACACACACACACACACACATATAAATATATATATGTAGTCATACGCAGACAGATCTATTTCGCTGTATCACAGCTCATCAGTACGGTTAGACATCCGATTGCTTTTTACCTAGGATTGAAACCCGACTGAATTAGCGTCAGTCGGCGATTTTACCTCTGAGCTATGGGCGCTCGGTAGAAGTAGGCAGCCTTTTTAGAGTGTATATTATCATTATACACGCCCAATAGCTGACAGAGTTCTAATTCATTACTAAATGAATGATGCGTAGATGCTAGAGTAGTTACTGTTTTTCAAAGTCTCCCATTCTTCCAGAGAGCTCAATCAGGGTGTGAGAGCGTATGTATATATTAGTGATTACTTTAGAGCATGTACAAACTATAAACTACTACAAAAGTGCATATTTTGTTTCGACATTGAAAGATCAATGTCTCTTCAGGTAGTTAATAATGATGGTAATAATTTAAGAACTATGTGATGAGATATTGTTCTTTCAATGTCGAAACAAAATGTACAATTTAGTAGTAGTCTGTGCACATGTATAATTAATAACAAATATTCATTGCTCTATTTTTATGTTGAGCACTGTTTTAAAATAATGTTTTAAACGTTGCAAATATTTTCTTCGTTCCTTATTAATTTGTATATATATATATATATATATATATATATATATATATATATTATCGGCTATAATTATTAGGCCACCCCAATGTTTTAAAAAAAGGATATATTTCGTACTATTTTTTTGTATTTATTGCCAATTGAATAACTGTAAATGAAAATAAAATGGTTCGTTTGTTAATGTTGCAAAATAGCATGTGCATCAAATGAATTTATGAATATATTGCCGTTTCATCAATGAAAGAATGACGAAAATTTAGGGTGATTCTGACAAATTCATCTTGCTTCCTTGCCTCGTAAAATGTTGCAAATTAATAATATTAAAAGAAACATTCTATTTTCATTTGGCAATAAATACTAAAAATTGTATGAAATACATCATTTCTTTTAAAAATCTACGGTGGTATAATAATTATGGCCGGTAATATATATATATATATATATATATATATATATATATATATATATATGCCGAGTAGTAAGAATGTTTGCTCTCTAACCATGAAGCCCGTGTTGGAATCTCTCTATGGTGGATTTGTCAGCAAGGTGACTCCTTGATGGAGGAGATGATTCCAACTTGTGGCATCTTTTGAAAATTCTTAAAAATCATAGAATGGGTTAACACATGCCTTGTGATTGAAAATGGGTTAAAGGGTCTCTTTGAGGAGCGGTCAGTGGTTTTGCTAGCTCGAAGTCACAAGTAACTGAGGGTTTGCATGGCCTGGTCTTGTTCAGACTATTGTTCACGCTTGATAACGCCTGAGCTAGCGTCTGCAATGGAGATTACCTATCCGTCCTAGTAGAAGACTATCTTCGAATACGAGTGGCCAGCCACTATATATATATATATATATATATATATATATATATATGAAATGATTTGTTTGAACATTATTTTTTATTGATACTCGTATTTAAGTAGATATTCTGTTTTTAATTAAACAGTATTATATATTTATATCAACTGGCCTGATTATTTACGATAAACTTTTATTACAAAAATTTGTCATTCGGCAAGATTCGAACCTGCGACTCCTATCCACATAGGGGAAGCTACCATGTGATCTGGCACGTCTTAATGACCATTAGTCTAAACGAGGTTTTAATCAAGCCTATATAACACAGTTTTCGAGTTATCGCAATAGCCATATATGCTCTGAAATGTATCGTAATATCAACAAATGTAAACATGTTACGGAAACTAACGAAGATTAACGAAACTTGGTTATAAACAACCGACAATTTGAAAAGATTTGTTTGAATATTTTTTTTTTCAAACAAATCATTTCAAATTGTCGGTTATAACCAAGTTTCGTTAATCTTCGTTAATTTCCGTAACATATATATATATATATATATATATATATGTGTGTGTGTGTGTGTGTGTGTGTGTGTGTGAAATGTGTATGCATATAAATATAAATATATATATGTATGCAATTTGTTATATATATTATATTATTTATATATTATATATACGCGGTACTTATTTTAAAGCGTTCAATAGCACACATATACATATGTATGCCAAGCCCCATATGGTTCACATATAGTTATGTTTGTGTAAACCTCGGTGGGCGGCCGCGTGTGGATCTTTGTGCACTACAATGGGTGTACAAATGTGTATATACGTCTGCGTTTGTCACGACGAGAAATTTTCCTCCCAATTTTCCTCCCACTTCCACAAAAATACACCAAAATACGCAGCCCTACATATAGTCAATTTTTAAAAAAATTAATCATTTTTCTCATGATCGCAAAAACGTGAAATCCAGATTTGCAAACTCACACATATCTATATGAATATATATATATATACACCACTGTGTTTATATAACATCTTCACTATTTGTTTTTATTAAGTGACATATATACACACATATATATGGATGTATGCAACAACTGTTTTCCTTTCACAGATAAACATACTTTAATCAAACAAAACATATAATTTACCTTAGAGCATGACGCATGCGCTTTAGTGAATCATACAAGAAGGACAAATCGGAGGGAAGATATTTGCACGATCAGGACAAATCGGAGGGAAGATATTTGCACGATCAGGGCAAAGAGAAAGAACGCAACAAAAGTGTGAATTGAAAAAGAAAGCGAAAAGATGGCAATTGAAAACGTGTCTAATGATTCATCAAGGCCTGCTATGTTCCACGTTTGCAACTCAGGGCGCGTTGCGAGGCTGAACAGAAATAAGAACAAGTAAACACACACACAAAAAAAATAATTAAATCAAATGAATGTACGCAGGTATGGGTCTTCTTTATTTCAGTCATTTTGTATTAAATACCGTATCGTTCGAATACAGACACTACGTCATACCAAATGATGCTGATAAATTGGTTGGTCGACATGTCGGTTTGTGTTGGCCAGTTGTTTTTTTTTAACGGCATACCAAATTGGGTTATTTTAATGGGGAAACACACCTATTCTTTAGATAATGGACTCTTCCACCGATATTAATAAGAGTTAACAGGAAGTTCTTGGGAAGTTCATAGAAGTTCTCTAGTTTTCTTTTTAGAGTTTAGTAGAACTACTAGGCAGTTGATATTATTCGGTAGTTAGACGAATACTAAGGAGTCAGTTTTCAGTAGAAGATTACAAATTTTCCAACATTTTTGGCTACGTTAAGTCGATTAGCATCTGGCATAGGACGATTATAACTTTCAGTGCAAAAACTACTCCACAACAGTTATTTAATGCCGAAATCCAAATATTTTGTCTGCTGTTTTATTTCTGTTTTAGAGATAATAATGTTTTAGAGATAATAATGTTTTAGAGATAATAATGTTTTAGAGATAATGATGTTTTAGAGATAATAATGTTTCAGAGATAATAATGTTTTAGAGATAATAATGTTTTAGAGATAATAATGTTTTAGAGATAATAATGTTTCAGAGATAATAATGTTTCAGAGATAATAATGTTTTAGAGATAATAATGTTTTAGAGATAATAATGTTTTCAGAGATAATAATGTTTTAGAGATAATAATGTTTTAGAGATAATAATGTTTTAGAGATAATGATGTTTTAGAGATAATAATGTTTCAGAGATAATAATGTTTTAGAGATAATAATGTTTTAGAGATAATAATGTTTCAGAGATAATAATGTTTCAGAGATAATAATGTTTTAGAGATAATAATGTTTTAGAGATAATAATGTTTCAGAGATAATAATGTTTTAGAGATAATAATGTTTTAGAGATAATAATGTTTTAGAGATAATGATGTTTTAGAGATAATAATGTTTCAGAGATAATAATGTTTTAGAGATAATAATGTTTTAGAGATAATAATGTTTTAGAGATAATAATGTTTCAGAGATAATAATGTTTCAGAGATAATAATGTTTTAGAGATAATAATGTTTTAGAGATAATAATGTTTCAGAGATAATAATGTTTTAGAGATAATAATGTTTCAGAGATAATAATGTTTTAGAGATAATAATGTTTTAGAGATAATAATGTTTTAGAGATAATAATGTTTTAGAGATAATAATGTTTCAGAGATAATAATGTTTCAGAGATAATAATGTTTTAGAGATAATAATGTTTCAGAGATAATAATGTTTTAGAGATAATAATGTTTCAGAGATAATAATGTTTTAGAGATAATAATGTTTTAGAGATAATAATGTTTTAGAGATAATAATGTTTCAGGGATAATAATGTTTTAGAGATAATAATGTTTTAGAGATAATAATGTTTTAGAGATAATAATGTTTTAGAGATAATAATGTTTCAGGGATAAAATTAACTACTAATTAACCAATTGCTGAGGGAACAAGAGGTGGATTCATATCTTTTCCAAGTCTATTAGTGCGTAATCAACTGGAATTGAAACTCCGATTAACAACTCCGAGTCATCGTTCATTACAACTCCCGATTCCATGCTTACAGCACCTCATATTCCCAAGCGGTCACCCCATATAAATACTGACCAGGTTCGACGTTGCTTACCTCCGATGATCACACGGGAATGGTTGTTTCAGCATGAATATGGCCGTAAGCACAGGCTGTTGATGTATAAAACCGCTTTCTAGATTAAAAGAAAAATTCTAAATAAATGTCCTTTAGTAAGATCTTTTAATCTGAGCGGATTTCGTTCAAAATATTTTAAGATTTAGTATTTGTTTCTGTTTCTATCTATCCACTTTACAAGAACTGTAATCCTAATTTTAATCCGAAACAAACTTTACATTTGAATTTTCTATTCGCATTTGCTCTTGGTGTTTGTTAACTCTTTTATGCGCAAAGACCGTTCAGAATTTAGGCGATCATAGATTTTCACAACTTCCTGTCTATTGTTAATTTATTAATTTAATTTTTAACAGTTTACCGTCTTTGTTCTGCCATCCATTCAAACAAATTCGACAAATCTTTTTTATAACGTTAGATCAGAACGTTATTTTCGTCGCCTACTTCTATAACGTTGGTTTCGTGACGTTAATCTGAAGGAAACTTTTGGTAATTCACTATTTGCGATTTATAATATTTAAATGTAACCGATTTATAATATTTACTATTTCCGCGTACCTTTTCGGTACTCCACGAATTTTTTGAATAATGCATAATAGTTCTCTCAGAATAATTCTCTGGAGTATTATTATTTTCTTAAGATTTTTCTTATTTTTTAAAAATATTTTGCCACAGGCATGGAAGGACCGACACTGGTGCTCAGGGTTTTACAGTGAGAGAAGAAAACAAGATACAGATGTCGAAGAAAGGATAAGAGAAGGGTCAGAATAAAGAAGATACAAGATGACAACTGAAGTTGCATTTGTTCTTTGGTAGATTGTAGCTACCAAAGAAGCAAGTAAAAAAGGGAAGTTCCACAGACACGAAGTGCGAGAAAATAAAAATTTTGGAGTGCAAGAGTAAATATTTCAATGATAAGATTTGCTTCCCTTTGTATTTTTCTACAAATATTTTCATAGAAAATGGTCTGACAAGATTTTTTTCCTGGTGCCTTGACCACATGAATTTGCAAGATTGGCATCAATTTAGTCGGTAAAAATGTAACTGAAGTCGAACTGCCAAGAACGATGGATTATATTTTAGGTCTTTCTTTGAAATTTTGTCGAGAACCTAGCGGTGAAGAGCTGGTGCACTTGATCAGATATAGCAGGAGTACTAAATGTACGAAGGAAAGGCAATTTATGAATGTGCAAGTGAGTGTAATATATCATCAGTTGAGTTCCTGTTCTAGATGGAAAATCGAGTGTGTGTACTCAAGAGCAATTCACTGTGGAGAATTTGCGAGCAAAGAATTCGACCTTGTTCTCTGTGGATGTTAGAACATCAAGTTGATTGAAAAGATAAGGGAACAAGAGTTTGCTGCTGTTCCGCTCACTTTTGCAGAGCCGTCAGTAATATTTGGAACCGAACTTGATATAGAATACTTCATTCTATGATAAAACAAAAGCTTAGCATCGTTTAAGACACGCTTTCGTTCATTGCGGGCAGAGAAAAAGAGGCACCTATTGTGATTAGACGTGTAGCTCCGGTAAAGCCTAAAAAATGATTCCTGTGGACAATGGCGGTCAACGCAAGCAAGAGAGGACTAAAGAGATTAACGAGGTTGAAATCGGAAGTTCCTTGCTGGAATGAAAGCGTCAATGGCTGCTTTTGCCGGAGACCCCTGAGAAATCGCAAAATCTCAGCTTGCTAATTGATAACATTAATATAATATGCTGGAAGAAGGTTCCTGAATAGAGCTGGAGTAGAAAGTGAAATTAACAGACACCATAGCATGATCATAGTTGCCAAGAGGGCAGAGTCGCATGACATGACATGAGTCAAGTATATAAGTAAAGAAGAGATCTAGAAGAGAAGCATGCTCTTCAGGGTTTCTTGGGAAACGCACGGGGAAATATACCACAAAAACTGAAAAACTGATTGATTGAATATTAAGTATTTGGACGCCAGCATGATCGGTGACAGAGTATTTCAGTCATTTGGCATGACGAGCAGTAAATTCCCCGAACACAAATATATTACCGAACGGATAAAGGAAAATGGCCTTGTCTATACTGCTGAAATACAGTCGGGGAGGAAGAAAAGCGGTATAGAAAGAAGAGAAACCTTAATAATTTTAATAGTAAGGGATCGCTACACATGTAAGAGCGAACTGCAGTTTAAAAGAAGATCTCCCTAGCCAGAGGTAGATGAAAAACTCCCAGGTCATGCATGTGAACATTAGAGTCTTTCTTTAAGAGATAACCAGGAATCGATAAATCAGAGGTAAAGATTTAAGTTCAAGTTTAGCTTCGCAGAGAATTCCGATGGCTGGGTATCATTCGTAGAGGAACGATTCCACACTGCATAAGTTGGTACAAATACCACGATTGTCTTGATATGTATGCTAATCCTCTGAGGATAGTGTCGTTACTGTGTTGGATAAGTCTAGTGAAAAAAGGTATCTTTTTATTAATCCAGTTTTTATGCTTAAATGGAATTAATTGCGAGGTTTGATACTCGGAAAGTTGGTTCACTCAGTCGGGCGAGACAATTTTCCTCAAAATTTTCTCATCTAATCTAAATCTAATCTAATCTAAAATTATTTATAAATGGAACTTTGTCTGTGTGTGTGTGTGTGTCTGTGTGTGTCCGTTACTTATAGACCCTGAAACGGCTGAACCTATTTTCTTGAAAATTTACACAGTTGTATTATAAGCGTCTGCGAGTGTTCTTAGTTAGGTTTTGTGTCAAAGTACCTCCGATAAATATCGAAAATCGATAATCGAAAAAATCGGGTTATAGAAGGAGTGGTCCGATTTTAATCAAATTTGATACACTCATAGACAAAGACATAAGAAACGATATTCAGAAGTTTCAAGGTTGCAGTTCTTACAATAGATAATAGATTTGATATCGATACCAGGAAACCAAAATTTGATTCACATCCATTCATTTTTCTTTCAGTCTACGGTTTCGCTTTAACTGGATACAACTATTGCTTTTTAGTCTTTCTAGCCAACGTCCAAATAGTTTGAGCTCCAGGACAATGGATTAGTTTTAAAGCTTTCATTATACCCGAGGAACGCCGGGCTACACTGCTAGTAGTAACTAATGTCTTTATTGTAAGCTGTATTTAAAACTGTTTCCGTAATTTCCCCATCAGTCAATGAATGCACAACATGTGCATCATAGTCAATGTTCAGCAACATTTTTCTGTCAGCTTCATCCTGGTTATTTACATTTTCGTTATTGTTTTTACAATAGTGCAGAAAATCGATAATATATATATATATATATATATATATATATATATATATATATATATATAAAAGGCAAGATGTTTGTGTGTGTGTCTGCTTATCTGTCTGTATATCCTTTATACAAATCCACCATTTTTATCCGATTCTCACCAAACATCACACAAACATTATTTAGGCTGAGTCTGAGTTCCAGGACCATGGATTAGTTTTAAAGCTTTCATTACACCCGAGCAACGCCGGCTATACTACTAGTACACTTATAAATTTGTCCATGAACTGAATATTGCGGTCAAATCTGATATAATGGTTGTTCGACATATTTAGTCATTCTTGAGAATATCCAACGAAAAATATCTGATATCTCCACTTTCTTTACTTTACCACTACAGTAACAAAACTTTCCAGGACCATTTCTATAAATATTTCAGTGGTAATTGTTCTGATTGGCAGTTATGTTTCATCACTTTAGAATTGAAACGTCTAGATGTAACCGTAAGTTCTATCCAACAGTTTTCTTTCGCACTATCCACTTGTGAAATATATATATATAGGAGAGTTATGTAATTTGCTTGAAGCACTGTGTGTATAAGGTGTATGGGTACGTATTTGAAGGCTATCACAATGCTTTTAGTATAATAAAGGAAGGTAAATAAGGTGTTGGGTATCATCTATTTATTATTCATTAATATTTCGAGATCAGAATCTCATCTACAGAATGACAGGAGAGCTTGTTTTCAAGTTGTTCGCTGCTGGACCGTGCCTTTAAACGAGATTCTAATCTCGAAATATTAATGAATAACAAATACTTAATACCCAACGCCTTCTTTACCTTCTTTTATAATACTAAACCCATCGTGATAGCCTTAAAATACCTACCCATACATCATATATATATATATATATATATATATATATATATATGATACTGTCTAAGGCACAAAGGATTATTAGGTGAGAAAGAATATGAGAAAATAATGTTTTGTGAGAAAAAAATAATCCACGTCAAGGCCATATCTTACTGTTTACTTTTTCTTAAAAATCATTCACTTCCTGACAATGACTCAGAGAAAGGATTCCATTCTGATGTCGTAATATAACGCAGAGACTTTTAATTCGCACATCTCTTTACCAGCTTGTTCTTTAGAACGAAAGTTATTTAATTTTACTTTGCTTTATCTTTTATCTCGATAACATCTGTTATGAATCTTAATAATTCCAAACGACTTTAGATTTTTCATATCCTTAACTTTAAGATTTCTGTTCGGTCATTGTGTCTATCTCAGAGTTTTTTTATTAATCAACACAGATTACCATATTCATGGAATGTTTGCAAATAGAAATTTGGATTGTTTTTTTACATTTCCCAAAGGGTATGTGCTATATCAAGTCTACAAGTAGAGAGACACAAGATTTTTATAACTAGCCAAAGTTTACAGCAACTATATGTATTTATCAGTAACTATATGTATTACGTTATTACCGTTTAAAATTTTTAAAAAATTGGGTTCAAAACTATGTCCCACCCTTTTACCGTCAAAAGAAGCAACCACCAATTCTATTCTAACAGTTTCTTTTCTCGCACTTCCTGCCTGCGAAACTCCATTCCTCATGCTTGCTTCCCTGATAGCTACAATCTTCAAAGGTTTAAATGCAACGTCAATTGCCATATTCTATCTACTTGACTCCCACCTCCCACTACCTTTTCTTCAACATCCCCTTTTTTTCTCTCTTTCTCTTCCCTCTTCTCTCACTGTAACTCCCTGCGCATCAGTGACAGTACTACTATGCTTGGGGTGAAACGATAATGAAAAATATTTGTTAGAGTTCTGGATTGTTATTAATTGCGAAGTAAGTACTCGGGATCTTTTTGAAATGAATGCTATACGTGAGAGAAAACTTTCACTTGACACTCGGTTTGAAAGGTGAATGCTGTACGTGAGAGAAAACTTTCACTTGACACTCGGTTTGAAAGGTGAATGCTATACGTGAGAGAAAACTTTCACTTGACACTCGGTTTGAAAGGTGAATGCTATACGTGAGAGAAAACTTTCACTTGACACTCGGTTTGAAAGGTGAACTATATAAATGAGATTTTTGAGCCCTAAAACAGAGACTTCATGTAGATTAATACAATTTTTAACATTTTTTTTTGTTTTGTTTTTTTCTCTGGTACCACAAATTCGAATAACTTGAACAAAAAATGCCTAATCAAAAATGTGGAAAAAGTTTCTTTTTTAGTGCAATTTGCTAAATATTTAACCAATTTAATTCTGGAGAATATAAGAAAATCTTTCTCATGGCAATATTTAAAACACACTACGTTTATTTCATATATTAAATAGTTTTTACTCGCTTTCGGCACCATGTATCTAGCATCAGTTTATATGAAAATTGATTTTCTTGTATTTATCAAGAAATCATGATCTAAACGTCTCTTTTTATGTTTTTAGGTGTTGGATCTATTCTGAGAACTGAGAATGCCACAAACAATTTTTAAATTAGTTACATGTAAAATTTAAATTCTTTTCACGAATTTTGTCTTTCACTGCTGACCACGGTTTCTCGATCATACTTTTTAATAAGAAATGTGTAAATTCTGTTTTAATCTTCTTCTGAATAACAAATAGCACGAATGCAATTCCATATTTGGGCTGCGTATCTTCAGCGATCTTAAAAACACAAACGTCTGCTTGGGTCTCTTCTGCAGACACATTGTTGTATTGTTTTCAATGAACAAATAGTTTTTGATTCCTGCTACATCTTTTAAACATCAATTAATGCTTCCCTATTTAAAATGTCATTTTATTTCTTATTTTCAGATGTGCTCATTCAAATTTATAAGAGAATTGTGATATTAACACATCACTCAATAAATCTCGGGTCTAATTATTAAAACAAAAACTTTTAGGCAAAATTCAATCTTATTTCTCAACATAATCTCCTTCTAGGGTGATGCACTGATTCCAACTCTTCTCTAACAATTCGATGCATTTTTGTAGAACGATTTGATTTGACTTCAAAATATGACTCAATTTCCGATATCTTTTCTTCAAATCTCTTTCCTTGGAGCATTCTTTTAATGTCTGTAAACAGCCAGTAGTCGCAGGGGATCAGATCTGGAGCATAAGCTGGATACGGAAACAATTCGAAATGCATTTCATGTTGTGATCAGCATGTGACACAGTGCGTTGTCTTAGTGAAAAATCGCTTTTTTCTTTTTCATTTATACCCTTTTCTTGGAGATTTCTTCTTTCAAATGCACCAATAATTCTATATAATATAATGTTCGCTATTGATGAATCTTCCTTTCTCAAGGTAATCGATGCACAACATACCTTGCGCATCCTAAAATACAGAGGCCAAAACCTTGCCTGCTGATGTTCGAGTCTTTGGTCGCTTTGGACGGCTTTCACCTGCTGCTGTTCACTCACCTGACTGCCGTTTTGACTCCGAGGTGAAGTGGTAGATCCATGTTTCGTCCATTGTCAGATATGTATGCAAAAACACCTTCTTGTTGCGTTGAAATAAATGCAAACAACGCTTTGAATCGTCGACATATCGTTGTTTTTGATTGACTGTGAGCAAACGCGGCACCTACTTTGAACACAACTTCCTCGTTAACAAATGTTCATGCAAAATGGTGAATACACTGCCTTCTGCTATGTTCAACTCCTCTGCTATCTCACGCAACTTCAACTTACGATCGGCCAAAAGGAGTTTATAGATTGTTCGGTGTTTGCCGGGACAACGACTGATTTTGGGCGACCTGAACGTTCAGCATCATTTGTATCTGTACGACCGCGTTTAAAGGAATTCCTCCAGGAGTTTAAATGTAAGGTCAATAGACACCTCCTAGCACACTAACTCACACCCAACTCTCTCTCTGTGTACATCCTAAGACGTCTACCACCCTCCTTCTGACATTTCCCATACCCAATCGCTCTATGTAACCCCCTGCGGTATAGTGGCAGTGGAATGCCTTGCTTATATCATATAATATTATATATAATCTAAACTTATTTATAAATGGAACTCTGTGTGTGTGTGTGTGTGTGTGTGTGTGTGTGTCCGGGTCCGTTACCTATAGACTCGAAACGGGGGAACCGATTTTCTTGAAAGTTTACACAGTTGTACTATAAGCGTCTGTGAGTGTCCTTAGCTAGGTTTTGTTTCGAGGTACGCACGATAAATGTCGAAAATCGATAATCGAAAAAATTGGTTTATAGAAGGAGTGGTTCAATTTTAATCAAATTTGATACACTCATAGACAAAGACATAAATGATATTCAGAAGTTTCAAGGTTGCAGTTCTTACAATAGTGCAGAAAATTTGATATCGATACCAGGAAATCAAACTTTGACTTACAGCCATTAACTTCTCTTTCAGTCTACGTTTTCGTTTTAACTGGAAACAACTGTTGCTTTTTAGTCTTTCGTGCCAACGTCCAAAGAGTCTGAGCTCCAGGAGCCTTGATTAGTTTTAAAGCTTTCATTACACCCGAACAACGCCGGGCTATACTGCTAGTATATTATATATTCCAATTATAATTATATTATTATTATAACTATAATAATTATAATTATAATTATAAATAAAAAAATTATAATTCTCTATGAATTAAAAGGTTTGTAATTCTCTATGACACAATGATCAGGGCTTTCTCGGCTTTAAAATGAGTAACGAAAAAACTGCTGTTTTTTCTTATTGTAACAATGTTTTTTCTTCGTAGTTCAAAAGAAATCTCTCACTAACCTAACCTAATCAGTATGGCTAATGCTAACTTTCAGTTTTTACTAACCTGAAGTGGAACAATTATACCGAATCACTTGTTAGATCTCCTCCTTGAAATTTGGTTCACTTTGTCTTTCTGAATAATTTTCTTGTAAGATTTTATCAGATAATTTTATAAGTCTAGCATTTGTCTGTGAAGTGTTACTTCCATATCTGGTCTATTGATTCTAGCATATCCAAACAAGAATCTGTAATGTTGTTGGTCATGATTGGGAATCTCGGTTTCTCTCATTTTGCCACCACTCTAATGTATTTTTATGTACATTTTCTAAAAATATTTCAGTAGTAATGATTTCGTTTTTGGTACCACGATTTTGCGAATTTAAGTGCAACGCTAAATTGGCAGATAGGTCTCATCATTTTAAATTTGAATGAGCTAGATGTAACCGTAAGTTTTATTCTAACATTTTTTTCTTTCGGTTTTCTTGCTTGTGGAACTCTTTACAGTCAACTTTGAATTTCAAAAATTCAAATGCAATATCAAACATTAACATCTCTCTTTAATAATCCTTTTCACTTAGCTTTTCACTCTCAGTAAATCCATGCGTTATAGTATTTTGATAACTTTATTTGGGTGAAATGGTAAAAAAAAGGAATGTTAACACATGCTTCTGCATACAAGAATTTTATAACCTAATATATTTTCATTCCCTAATCAGTAAAACAAATATTAGCTATAGTCATCGCGAAATTGTTGATATTATCTTTGGTTTTGCTATGAAATAATCGATTGGCTGGCAACAAAAAATGTTTTATAGCTTAGTAAATCAGATATTTTTCCCCAACAAAAAAAAATCAAACAAATCGAAAAGGCGTTCAACATGTTCTCCATTTTCTTCGGAGCCGATTCATTACGATCTCTCCTTTCTCTTTAATAAACAACCTGCCCCGTTACAAGTACCAGCTTCTCCTTAACAATTTCAATGGTTATTCCCCTTCGTTGTTTCCCTACCACCAAGATTTTTACAATTAGAGAATACAAAGCCGAAGCAAGCAGTCGAACCAATAAAAGGAAGATGCGCTCTTTGCGCGCCATTTTGCCTCGCGACGGGCCATTTTCCAATGTTGTTTCGCGCGTTACTCTTCGATTTCCCGCCACGTAAAACATTTCGATCGCTAACAATTGTATTCATTTTTTTTTTAAGGGCGAAGAGACAATAAATAAAGTAACAAGAAAGGCCTGAAAGCATTTAGCGACCTCTTGGGAAGAATAAAAAAATATATAAAACTTGGAGCTTGAAAATAAGTTGGAGTGTTTTAATTTTTTTTCTTTTAACTCCCCTAGTGAATATCCATTTTGAAGGATTGCAAGATCCGCCCCATATCGAAGATAGTAGCCATTAATTATTTCTGGAGAAAGGGGGTGGGGAGATCTTTAAATCTTTCACATTTACTCCAATTTGTCGTAGTATTAAACAATTTTCTCTCATTTTTCTCTTTTTCTATTTCTGTTTTGAATCTAGCCTTACTTTTCTTATTTTCTTCCCTTTTTTCTTTTCATTTCTTTTTCTTAATTTCTCTCATTTTTTTTCTTTATCGTTTCTATATTTTATGATTTCTTGTTTTTTTCTTTCTTCTTTTTCCATTTTTCTCTCTATATTTCGTTTATCCTGTCCTCCTTTCTTAATTTGCTTCTCTTTTTTCTTTCTTGTTTCCTTCTTTCTTTTATTCTGATTTGTTTTTTTTTATTTTGCTTTTTTTTAAAAAAATGCTTGTTTTTGATTTGCATTTTAAATCATTTTCTGTTTTAGATTTTCTAACTGCCTTCTTCACATTATTTTCCGTTTCGTTAGTTGATCTTCCTCTTAAACATTTAAAAAATATTTTCTTTTTGTCTATCATGTCCACGACAAATTTCTTTTTGTTATATTTTCATTCTTTTTTTGTAATATGGGTTTCTTTTTGTTCTTTCTTTCTTTTATTTTTATCAGGGCTTTCTTTCTTTCTTTCGTTCTTTCTTTCTTTCTTTCTTTCTTTCTTTCTTTCTTTCAGATCCACTGCAATTTCCTTTTTTTTTTATATTTTTCGTAACAAATATTTATTGTTTGTTTGTTTGTTTGTCTTTCTTTCTTTCTTTCTTTCTTTCTTTCTTTCTTTCTTTCTTTCTTGTCCACGCCAATTTCCGTTATGGTTACATTTTTATTCGTTCTTTCGTAATATGTACTTTTTTATTTTCTTGTTTTATCTGGCCTTTCTTTCTTTCTATTCTTTCTTTCTATTCTTTCTTTCTTTCAGATCCACGCCAATTTCCTTTTTTTCTTTTGTTACATTTTTCTTTCATAACATATATTTCTTTCTTTCTTTCTTTCTTTCTTTTAGATCCACGCCAATTTTCATTTTTATTATAATTTTATTCTTTCTGTCTTAACATGTATTCCCTCTTTCTTTCTTGTTTCTTTCTTTCTTTCTTTCTTTCTTTCATTTATTTCATATACTTCGGCGTTTATCTTCATTCTACAATTCAATTTATTTAATTGAATTTCTTCTTATCATAATTTACTTCACTTAACTTCCTTTCTTTCTTTGATGATTAATTCATTCCTCACTTTCTTTCTTTCTTTCTTTCTTTCTTTCTTTATTTATTTATTTCAGCTATTTTTCTGCTCTTATTACTTCAGTGTTTTCTCTTTCTTTCTTCAAAATTGTCTGATTTTGCTGAAAGCAAAGTCAATACATAATAGTGTTTGAATTGACTTTGGAATTCTTTGGCTTCGCATACGGTCTTAAGAAGCAATTTTCAGAATGTTGTCTCATGAAATATTGAAGAAGCAAATTCCATATAATAATTTATATTACTTGTAGAAAGCCGGTCTAGTTCGAACACATTATGTCAGGTTTAAGGGCCAGATTGATAAACGTGCCGGTGGAGTATACGTATAATTATTTAATCTTGGATATATAATTTTTTTTAATTTTGTACAACAAAACGCTAATACAGACTTAAGGAGCAGTACCGTGATGAAAAATGAAAAACTATAAAACGATAGCTTTAATGATATCGCTAAAAATAAAAAACAAAAAAAAAACACAAAGAGTGGATGTCAAAAAGATCAGAAGATCTGCTTAAAAATAAAGAGAAAAACCAGAAGCAAGCCTTTAGTCCGACAAAATTATTCATTGCTATATGTCGGAAGAAGAAGATTAAAATTAGGTAAAATTTAGGAAAATTTAGATAATGTTCAGAAAGAACAAACCTTCACCAAGAGATCCAAATATTTCCAACTGAAGTTTAAGATTTTTTTGCTTGCACAGAGATAGTAGGTTTGACAATATCGTTAAAGCCTCCAGAACAGTAAGTCGGAATGGCGAACGACCTCTGTGCAAAATAGAATATTGTTCTGCAGATTAAGAGTCCCCACATTTATTTATAGATAGTAAGTTTTCACCAATGGCAGATTCGGGTGTCTGTGAACACTCACAAGTAGAGCGGTGCTCACGAATAGAACGGGGTACATATTGTGACATGCGAACCGCCAATCTTTGGATCGTCCGACCTAAGTAGTCGGCAACACACCGACATTTAAATTTGTAAATAACATTACTTAACTAAAAAATAAACAAGACGTCCTTACAAAAGAAAGTAAAAGTAGGTCGTGTAAAGAAAATAATACATGGAGTCAAAGCCCCAAAATCACGAAAAATAATCGAAGATACCTTATCAACAATAGATTGCTCATTAGAACCAATCCAAGATACCTTCAAATAGACAGGCATTATATATATATATATATATATATATATATATTAAAATCCAAAAAGGATGAACAAATAGGTAAAATTCCAAAACCCGATCCTATTAATATTAATTTTATTAATATTAAAATTGATCAAGGTGAAGGGCTCGATATAAATAGTATTATCTATTTATAGAGCCAAATATATAAAGTAAGTCAAAAAATTACGAAAAATAATTTCGTTGAATGGCCATTTCAGCAAGAAAATTTCTTTTTTCATCAATATCGCTCGAAAACAATTTTTCATGTTTTCGTGTGTTGCAGAGTTGAAGATGAAAAGAGAATTTTCACGCTTAAATGGCAATTGAATTAATTAAAAATCGGAAGTTTTGACTTACTTTATATATATATATATATATATATATATATATAAGTGGTTAATATTAATGGAAGTACATTCCACAGTTAGATATTTGCTTTTACAAAGTGCTCAAGACGAAAGTAGAGCATAGATATATAGCTATTATTGCTATTATTATTGTTATAATAATAGCATACTGCAACTTAATAGCTACAAAGTTTCGGTGTTTTATACACCATCATCTGACAGATTGCATTATTATTATTATTATTATTATTATTATTATTTTGTAAAAAGGACCTTAAAAGATAATTTTCAAGCAGCGCAATCATCAGAATATATATATATATATATATATATATATATATATATATATATATATATATTCTAAACATATACTGTTAAATATAAGAGACAATGAATGTCTATTATGAGCCGTTCTAAACGTCGTATTTTGGCTTTAATTTCTGTTGGAAATAGAGACAAAAATTCTCCAACATTTGGATAATTTTTATAAATTTGGTTCTAAGCTTTCGGCTCATATGAGCCATCTTCAGAGAGGTCACAAAGACGGTAACACAATAATATCCACCATCACCGACGATTTTATTTTGTGTTGACATAAAACTCCGCTAGGCAACATCAATAGTTACCAAAAATAACAAACGCTGTTCGCACATTTGCAATGCGGTTCTATGAAGGTTCTCATACACACAGTAAAAAGAAGCTTCAGATATGGGAAGCCAAGTACATCAAATCCAAACAACCCACACTTAATAAAATCACGTTTAAATCTGGCCATAACACATTACATTGCATTTGAATACATGCTTCTGTTGTCATTTCGCGCTATCACGCGATGTGACGTCATAGAGTTCCACAAGCGTTTTACGTCTACTGCTCTTTTGCAAATTCATGAGATGTCTACCCCAGTTTATTACTGCACTAAATTTTACAAAGGTCAACAGCGAACAGCTCACCCGAAATTTACCATGAAAGTATTTATAGAAAAAGTACACAGTGCAAATATACGGCGGTGGAAAAATTTCTGAAGCCGAGCCGTCAGATCAGGACCAATAATATTGCTGATTCTTCTTTGGATTTTATCAAGGAGCTCATAGCCTGGGTACCGGATTATATGTGGTAGCAATGTTCTTAAAATAGACGAATGGTAGACTTATATTTGAGATAGATTCTGGAGAGAAAAATCGTCTCATCCATCACAGTGAACCAAATTTCTTATCGGCTAACCAAGCAATGAGTTCAATATAGTCTTTCCACTTCATTTCAGCTGAGAACGAGAGCTTGAGAAGGCGCATCGAGTCACTTTATTAGAGGTTAGCATCAACTATGCTGATAGAAAGCTTCGCGGGAGCTCATAGATAATTAATGGAGAAAAGTTTAGTGTTGGAGGCGTTAAAATTAAAAAGCCATCTTTTGACACGGTTAAAAACAGACTTAAGATGATTTCGAACACCGGCTGCCATTTTGACATTGTCGGATGGATCAGGCTTACTATCGAAATGGGAGTAAATGGTTGTGACATCAACGTAGATACCAAGTTGAGAGCTGATGTCATCGGAAAGGTTACTGATGAAAACTAAAAACAGAAATGAACCAGGATGGAGATCTGGGTGACCTGTGTTCGTACCAGAGGATATAAAACAAGTGACCGTTCAAGATAACTTTCATTTCTAAGTGCTGGTGGCTACAAAGCGACACGACTAAAAAATGAGTCAAGATTCAGGCCGTTACTCGAGTTTCAAGCGACATTGATATGCGAAGTAAAACAAAACCAAACGCCTAAACGTGTCCTGTTTTAATTTGTCTTACAGCTGCAACGTGAAAAATATTGTTACGTCGCCCAGAAAAACAGCCAATTTAAACAATACAGGAAAACTAGTTTTTGATATATTCATACAAATTAAAGGGATGAAATCTGCATTTATTTTCTAGTTAAAAAAACCTCTTCTATCTCACTGTATTTCATTTGCATTCAAGACGACGCAACGAAATTTTCCGTAATTAGGTGGGATTATCCTTCAAACACAAGGTGACTTGTAGCTGAGATAATTACCTTTCTCCATCCTTTGAAATGATGATTTTCTAAGCTGACAATTTGTCCATTCTCACATGCAAATTGCTTCATCATAAACTTTCTAAATTTATTTCTATCCTCTCCAGTCTACGCCGAGTGAAGGTTTGGTTAACTTTAATAAAATATCAATCATCACTCGGCGTTTATTCGCTAAGGTAGGCATAGACACCGTAATTAATTTAAACATTTAATTTTAGGCTTGTAGTTAAAAAGAATGGAAAGCAAACGGAGCTGAATCTTTAGGCTTTACTAAAAGAAAATGAAGAATTGAAGGACTTTGCATATCATGGAGAGTTGGTTTTGAATGCGCTGAAAATTAAAATTTGGAAAGGGCTTATTATAACAAGCTGAGAGGGATTATTTCATAATAGACACAGAGGGATTATTTCATGATAGGCCGGGAGGGGTAATTTTATAACAGTGTTATAGTTTATTAATAATTTATTAATTCTTAGTGACGTTTTATTAGTTTAATTATTTTTTCAACAGTTAGCGTCATCAATTAATTTTTGAACGTTGTGGTACAGTGGATATCGGCTCGGAACGAGAAACCGGGGAGCCGAGTTCGAATTCCAGTTGAATCCATTG
Source organism: Ascarosepion bandense (assembly GCA_037127315.1). Classification (NCBI taxonomy): domain Eukaryota; kingdom Metazoa; phylum Mollusca; class Cephalopoda; order Sepiida; family Sepiidae; genus Ascarosepion; species Ascarosepion bandense. Next base: position 9,295,257 of record JBBBDQ010001236.1, read on the forward strand.
TATTCGCTTACGCGCAAATACCCTCGGGAAAGGTATTAATCCTTCTCTTCCTTCAAATTATGGGTTAAATAGCAGGACAGATTGGGTTCTATAGCCTTGGTCAGCAGCCAGTCTACCGCAGAAAGCAATGGCAACATACTGCGGGATAATCTTCTGCCCAGTCAGTCATGTCTCTTTCCAAGCATGTATTACGTATGGCACCTAAACTGACCTGAGAAAAAATTGCAACATACGAATTCAAAAAGATATTGCATCTATCACCCTGTACATTCGAGAAATCGATGTGGTCAAAGATTCAAACCCTGATTGAGTATACATTTGCTTTATGAAGATTCCTTCAATGGACAGGCTGATACATATAAAACAGATCGTCTGTTCCAAATATGAATACTCCGTAAACATAACGTTTGAAGTCATATATTTTATATATATATTTAGTTTCAATGTTATTTCTAAACGATACTCATGTTAGAGTTGTTGATATGTTTTATTTATCTACTTATTTATTGATTGATTTTTTAAACATTATATTTTTGAATCTGCCATCCTAAATACTTATTAGAAAAATATATGCTCCCAGCGTGATTCGAACAAGGAGAAACTTCTTATCAATTCCCTGTACCGAATAATGCTTTAAAGACTGATCTTTCCCGATTCTCTAAATATATATATGTATATATATACTGCCGGCCATAATTTGTAGGTCACCACAATTTTTAAAAAAATGATAATTTCATACTATTTTTAGGATTTATTGCCAATTGGATAATTCTAAATGGAAATAGAATCAAATGAACTCTTCTGGTGTCCAGTTTTTGTGCTCTCTTCTCCATGCTCTCTTCTTATTGTCTGGCCGAAGGGAAGGCTTCCTGATTGCCATGTAAAATTTGGCAAAGTAATAATAACAAAAGAACCATTCTATTTTCATTTAGAATTATCCAGTTGGTTATAAATACTAAAAATAGTATGAAATACATCATTCCTTTTGAAAAAAAAATAGAGTGGCATAATAAATATGGCCAGTAGTATATATATATATAAAATTATGGCCAGTATATATATATATAATTATGGCCAGTAGTACATATATATATATATATATATATATATATATATATAATTATGGCCAGTAGTGTATATATATATATATATATATATAATTATGGCCAGTATATATATATATTACCGGCCATAATTACTAGGTGTCCAGTTTTGTGCTCTTTCTTCCATGCTAGTCTCTTCTGGCCGAAGTAAAGGCTCCCTGGCTATCTTGTAAAATTTTGCAAATTAATAATAACAAAAGAATCATTCTATTTTCATTTAGAATTATCCACTTCGCCATAAATCTTAAAATAGTATGAATTTGTTTTAAAAACTAGGGTGGCCTAATAATCATGGCCGGTAGTGTATATACAATGTTGAATTGTGATATTGTTTAGCACTAATATAATTGTTTTTAGTAGTTTTACTGATAAAAGTTATCTTGGCCAAAATGTTTTACCGTGAAATACTCTCTTCCCTCCAGTTATGGGTTAAATAACAGGACAGGTTGGGTTCTACAGCCTTGGTAGTTAACCAGTCTACAGCAGAAAGTAATGGCAACCTACTGCGGGATAATCTTCTGCCCAGTCAGTCATGCCTCTTTCGAGACATGATCGCCAAAGCGTGTATCACGTATGGCACTTATCTGACTCGCTAGATATCGGGGTAGAGATAAAGCGGTAATAGAAGTAATGCAGAGAATGTTGTCACTTAACTTAGCATGTTCCTACCGACTTCAAATATTCGTTTGGGCCCTCTTTCTGAAGTCGTCACACGTCAGGGTTAAGTTTATTTTTTTCATTCTGTTTTTGGGTCCCAGTTTTTTCTTATTTACATGGAGCTTGGTGTAACTTGATATATTCTTGTGGGAATGGTCATGTTTGCGGTTGGTTTATTTTATTTTTATTTTCCTTTTATTGTGCAGGTGTTTCATTTCGTTTTATTTCTTTTTAACATACGTGAACACGTGTCTGGATGTGCGTTGTGGTGTAGTATATCGACTTGGAAGAAGAGATCGAGAAGCCGAGTTCGAATTCTAGCTGGACTCCTTGCATTCACTTATGCACAAATACCCTTGGGAAAAGTATTAATTTATCTCTTCCTTCCAGTTATGGGTAAAATAATAGGTCAGATCGGGTTCTATAACCTTGACTGGCAACTAACCTACCGCAGAAAGTAGTGGCAGCCTACTGCGGGATAATCTTCTGCCCAGTCAGTCATGTCATTTTCGAGACATGATCACCCAAAGTGTGTATCACGGATGGCACATAACTGACTGACTGAATACGTGTCTACTTAATTGATTTATATTGAATAGATGGCCACTTTATTGATTTTTAATTGGTTTGTTCTTTTTTCATTTTGGTTAATCGTGTTTGATTGTGTTGACTTCTTGTGTGAACTTGAAATTTTTCATACCATATTCGTATGTGACCGTTTAAAGAATTTAATTTTTAGGTCATAGTTGAGTGTTTGTATTTTTGTGTGCTTTTGGGTTTTTCCATTTGGTGATTGTTATATTATTTACTGATTTTTATCGTGATTGAGTGTTTATATATTTATATTCATATTTTTACTTATATAAAGTCAAATTTATATTTGTAAAAATCAAATAAAGAAGACGCAAACGTATCAATAGTACCAATCTTTGTGTTTTGTTTATTTGATTCTGCTGTTATTTGCGAAGCAAAGTAGATATTTAATCGCATGACTATTAACCCACAGAATTGTGCAGAATGAATCCGCTTGTCACAGACTGGCACAGAACTCTATCACGCACACGAGCTGACGAGTTATCCCTCACTTTCTTTGTAGAAAGTTTTGGAAGAAAAATGTGTAGTGTGTCTTACCAAACCAGAAATGTTACATTGCTGACTATGGATTGAACCAGAGTCCCCAGACTCATAAACCTCCATATAACGTCGATACTTGCTATTTTTCCTTTCTCCAAAACTCTATTAAAAGGGAAAAGATTTCAATACGACGAAGAAATCCGAAAGATGGTGACCTAGAAGCTGCTTACTTTCCAAAAAAAGAGTTCCAGGAATTTCAATGGAAATTATGTTGGATAAAGCACGTGACTTGATGTAGATATATAAATGTTGTAGTTTTTCTTTCATAGCACCAGTCCCGATACTTTTTGATCGAATGTCGTATATAAAAGGGCCAAAGAATTATGGGAATTTTTATTGTCTGTAAAATTAACTGAAAATGTGTCAATTTTGGTATCTTCAACGGAAAATTTACATCCTGGACTATACCGTATCTCTTCTTACCTCAAAAAAATATTCTTGATATAATGTAGGTTAATTAAACGCAATAACGATATAAATGAAAGAAGAATAGAACAATCTAGATAAATCGGACATCACGTTTCAAATTTAAAGGCTTAGTATTTTCTTATCTTTTATTTTTGAGTATAAAAGGCCACTGATGTTTCGGTGCCAATTTCTCAATTACGTTTGTTCCATCCCTTCGAATTCCATGGACAAGAAAATATTTGTAATGAGTGAGATTCTTCCCGAGTATTACTGCTTTGCGTAGAGGCTCCTGAGAATATGCTTCCCTAATCCCTTAAATCATAACCTCTTCAATATTAGACAACTGTATTATGTCTTACATGTTTTTACGGTCTACGCTTCCTCCATTCAGCATCATACAACAATCTCAAAAAGTGACTTTTATTTTTTTTTGGTTTAGACGTTGTATTGGGTGGACATTTAGTAAAGTAATTGTTTATATATTTATTTAATTATTTTTTCTTTTTTATGTTTAATTTATTTAATTATTTTCCTAAAGAAATGTAAGTATTATTCAATTTTTTATGTTAATCTGATAAACTATTTACGTGTTTATTAATTTTAAGCAATAGAGTTTCGATATAGTCATTATATATACATGGTGTATATATGCATTCATATTCATGTGTATATATACAGAATATAATATGTAAATATTTTATATATATACATACGTCTGTATATACATGCACATATATGTATTTTGTATATATATATATATATATATATATATATATATATATATATATATATATATATATTTAGTATATCGAGGCAGCAAGTAATTTTCTAGACATATGCTATTAAATATAAGAGACAATGAATGTCTATTATGTTTAATCATGAGCCGTTCTAAACGTCGTATTTTTGCTTTAATTTCAGTTGAAAATAAAGACAAAAATTCTCCAACATTTGGATAATTATTTATTGGTTTTCTTCTAAGCTTTCGGCTCACATGAGCCATCTTCAGAGAGGTAGTTTAAACTGAAATATTATAAAATCCACCATCACCGACGATTTTATTTTGTGTTGACATAAAACTCCGCTTGGCAACGGCAATAGTTACCAAAAATAATAAACGCAGTTCTTAAGTTTGCGATGCGGTTTTATGACGTCACACCGCGGGATAGCGCGAAATGACAACAAAACCATCTAGTCAAATGCAATGTAATATGTTATTTCCTGTTTTAAAGTTGATTTTATTGACTGTTGGTTGTTTTGATTTGATGTACATGGCCTCCAATATCTGCAGGTTCCTCTTACTGTGTGTATGAGTAAGGATCACCGTATTGTTGACCAAAATCTGTCTGATATTACCTACATGTTTATGTTTTTCAGAGAAATGTTGTTTAATAGTACTCTGATCAGAAAGATGACATGTAAGTCTACGGGAGAGCGTGGTTGTGGTAAAACAAATATATGTACTAGGTTTTTGAGTAGTATCAGAGATGCAATCTCTGAATGGGCATGTAAATTGGTACACTACATTGGTTTTTTGTAAAGAATTTAGTTTAGTGCCTGTTGGGTTATTATAGACTATGAGGTCATTTGTTTTAAACTTTTTATAATATATAATGAGTTTAATTTGATTATTACTTTCGACTGGTTTAACATTTCTACGTATTATGTTTTTGAGAGTTTTTTCATCTTGTTTATAATTATTATGTATTTGGTTGCAATAGTATAAGTTAATAGTGTTATGTTTATTTTGATGTAAACCATTATTATTAATATTATCATTATTGTTAGAACTATTGTTAAGTTTGTTGAGATACATTTTAATTTGTTGATCAATAACGGAGTTAGGAAATCCATTATTGACTAGTGTTTGCTTAATGTTGTGTAAAACAGGAAATAACATATTACATTGCATTTGACTAGATGGTTTTGTTGTCATTTCGCGCTATCCCGCGGTGTGACGTCATAAAACCGCATCGCAAACTTAAGAACTGCGTTTATTATTTTTGGTAACTATTGCCGTTGCCAAGCTGAGTTTTATGTCAACACAAAATAAAATCGTCGGTGATGGTGGATTTTATAATATTTCAGTTTAAACTACCTCTCTGAAGATGGCTCATGTGAGCCGAAAGCTTAGAAGAAAACCAATAAATAATTATCCAAATGTTGGAGAATTTTTGTCTTTATTTTCAACTGAAATTAAAGCAAAAATACGACGTTTAGAACGGCTCATGATTAAACATAATAGACATTCATTGTCTCTTATATTTAATAGCATATGTCTAGAAAATATGTATATATATATATATATATATATATATATATATATATATATATATGTTTATTAATATTATTTATTCATAAATTACAACATGGATGTTCATGTTATAATTTATGAATAAATAATATTATTAGCTCTACTTTTGTATTGAGCACTTTTTAAAAAATAGTGTTTCTTTGGACAAGGAATATTATTCCAGCAATACTTGGACTATATATGATTATATATACTAATATATATAAACATATATGTATTATGTATATATGTGTGTATATATGTGGATACATATTCATACATATGTATGTAAGAACTATATATATATATTATGCATATATATATATATATATTGTGTATAGTCATTCACATACAAGCCTAATTCGCTGTAACACAGCCCATCAGTGGAGATATGTGTATATATATATGTGTGTGTGTGTGTGTGTGTGTTTATATATATTATGTATATAAAATATGTATATATATAAATGTGTTCGTATATATGTGTGTATTCCTATGCATGTTGTTGTAGAATTGAATATGGTACCTAATGTACACATATTTGTACTGAGAAATTTCTCATCGAAACCATTTGAAGCAGAAAATAGGTAAGAAGATATTTTTCTCAAAAATGATAGTTTTTATAAGAAAATTTACAAAAGATGAAGACAGAAAAATATTGAAGATATATCCCAAAAATTACAATGATGATAATTATATATATATATATATATATATGTGTGTGTGTGTGTGTGTGTGTGTGTGTGTGTGTGTGTGTGTGTGTGTGTGTGTGTTCAAAAGTAACAGTTGAACAAAATCTATATAAATAAATGAAAGCACAAAGCGAACGAAGGGAAAATTCTTAGACGTCTTTTTCCAGTGCTGGTTCCTACTCGACCCTCCAACCTCCTGCTTCGTTACACACCTCATTAGATCAACCAATCGGAGGGAAAATCCGTCGCTGAATTGATCGACCTCATGACGCACGGTTTCTGAGAACAGAAAATTCAAAGAAAAATAGAATTGACAAAACAAAGTAGGTTAGGACCTGATAAATATACGAATAAATATTACAAAAGAAAATCATATTCTTGTTCAAGATAAAATCGAGACATTTTACTTACTGAATAATGCGAACAGGAAGTGGTAAGTGTAGGTAAACATTTAGCATATATATATATATATATATATATATATATATATATATATACACGAGATCAATAGAAGGATTATTATATTCTAAAGAGATAATTAGAGTAATAAATATGTAGGGATGCTGCCATAGATAGTCAAATATATATTTATCACGAGAAAAAAAGAATTAGAGATCATCAAGCATTCATACGCGCGTGCACACACACACTCACACACACACACACACACACATATATATATTTTTCATCTGTAAACGAGTGACCTAGGTTTCTGCTCTGTACAATGTGGTTCTACAGAAGGATGCTGCGGATATCATGGACTGAGTATGCAAGCACCGATGAGGTGTTGGGAAGAATGGCATCAAAGAGGAAATTGATACTGCGCACCAGGAAGAGACAACTGAAGTTCCTGGGACACGCAATGAGGAAGGAGAGCCTGGAGAACCTGATACTGACTGGACAGATAAAAGGAAAGAGAGACAGAGGAAGACAGCGCATAACATATTTGCAGGGCTTGATCAGGTGGTTGACAGGAATAAAGAGAACAAACAAACTAGGAGCCACAAGGGATAGGGAGACGTGGAGAACCATGATCGACTACGTCCTGAAAGGACAGGGCACATAGAAGAAGAAGAAGTTGCCTTCAGGTGATTTGCAATAAAGACACCACATGGTAGAAACCTAGGTCGCGTAATAACTCTTTTAGAAATGAAGAATATTCAAAAGTTCTACAATATAGTTGTATTGAACACGTTCAAATGCAACTGTGTACTGGTTTAATTTTATTATGACGAAAAACTAAATAATTAAACAATATATATATATAATTTTTTGTTTAAATATCATTTTTATCATAAAACATTATATTTATTTATATCTACCTGCCTGAATAATGAAGAAATCTTGTTCCAAAAATATGCCTCCTCCGGTACAACTGGAACTTGCGTCTTCTAGGGAAATCCATCAATTGATTTGATTTGTCTTAGACCGCTCGACCACGAAGAATTTCCGAAATGATGCTTTTAAATGACACAGGTTTGAACCCTGCTGTAGGACGCATATTTTCTTAACATGATTTCTCAATTATTCAGGAAGGAGCATATAAATAAATATTCTGTTTAATTATTTAAAAAAATGTGTATCTTCTCAAGGATATGCGTTGTTGCGCAGTAGATATCGGTTCGGATTCCAGTTGAATTCCTTGCATTCACTTATTCACAAATATGGGTTAAATAACAGGACAGATTGGGTTCTATAGCCTTGGCTGACAACCAGTTTACCGCAGAAAGCAATAGCAACCTACTGCTGAATAATCTTCTGCCCAGTCAGTCATGTCTCTTTCGAGACATGATCGCCAAAGCGTGTATCACGTATGGCACTTAACTGACTGACAGACTGAATATAATAGTTGGAATTATAATTAAGACTTCTACTGGTCATAGTGTGGGGGATCACTTTTTTATTGTCATGAAGTAATAAACTGATTCCACACTAATTACTACGTAATAATATAAGACATCTCTCCTCTCTAGCTATGGGTCAAATAACAGGACAGATTATTTTCTATAGCCTTGGCTGGCAACCAGTCTACCGCAGAAAGCAATGGCAACCTACTGCAGGATAATCTTCTGACGAGTCAGTCATGTCTCTTTTGAAACATGATCGCCCAAGCGTGTATCACATATGGCACTTGACTGACTGACTACTCAAATACGAGTATGCATAAAAATTAATATTTAAACAAATAAATTAATAATGTGCGTGAGTTGATAAATTTCGTAACGCATTTCGTAAACACACACACACGCACATATATATATATATATATATATATATATATATATCAGAAATGACAAACCCGTAAAAAAAGAGATAATCCAAAAAGATTTATCTAATTTATATAAAATATTATAAAATATTAATACATAAAAAAGAGAGATCAATGGATAGTATCCAGATTGATTCTTCCTGTTATCGGAAACTCATTACTAAAATTATTATCGGCAATTGTAAAATCGATGAAGATGAAAAAAAATGAATCTGGATGCCGCTGAGATTGCAAATAAATTTAACATAAACGATAGAATGGGTAAAATAACCTTAAAAATGCATATAAACGTTTAAAAGATCATAAACTTAAATTTCCTAATAATCTTCTAACATGATTAAGACCCTCCAAAACGGAATTAGTGCTTATTTGCAAAAATATCATCAAAAATATACTTAACACTATCCAAAGATTTTCTTTTAATAATCTGTGGAAATATTCTTCTGATTCCATTAAATGTTTTAATAATATTATATGTTAGATAGAGATACCTTCATTCAATTCGACATTATAATTTATACCCTTCTATTTCTAAAGATCTATTGTTGAATTGTCTAAATTTCGAAAAGATAATGCTGATGAGGAAAATAAAATTATCTTAACATTTTATAATATCGGTATTATCCAATAATAATTCTGCTTAGATATAAAGTAACTGCGATAATTTTGATGTCTCTATAGTTGCTTTTGACTCCACTTAAATTAAAGATTTCGTGGACATCTATATTTTGTACATTCTTAGTAGGATTACTGAATCCGAACAAATCTGACTGTATAGGGATGATGGGCTTATTGTCATACCTAAAAGTAATGGCCCTGTACCCTCTAAAATACAAAAGAAATTAATAAGGGCTTTTATATTACATGGATTTAAAATAGATATTTCTTCAAATCTTGAAATAGTTAATTTTCTGGAGATTAACTTGAAGTTCTCTTATGATAATTTTATGCCATATAATAACAATAGTGAGACTCTAATATACATAAGCGTTAATTCTAACCATCTCCACCAAGTGATAAAACAAATTATCACTACTACACTTTCTCCAGTAGCAAAATATTTATGGATAATAAAATTTCTTATAATGACGCTCTCAAAAAGTGAGTTTAAATGTTATACCCAAAAACCTCCAATTAAACTGGTATTAAGAAGTCTAAAAATAGAAAAAGGAAAGTGTTATGATTTAACCCCACTTTTTGCTAATTGACTAACATTAATAATATTCAATATTTTCTGAAATTGGTCGATAAACATTTTTTCATAATAATAAAATACTACATAATTTTATAATAATAACCAAATTAATACAAACCCCTTCTGTAATTGTAAAATTGAGAAGAACTGTCCAGTTGAAGGTATATAGATGTCTGTAAAAGTCAACAACCAAGTTACTATATCATATTATATATTATTTTATTTTTACTTCTATGTGGTAATTTTTGTTTGCATTATGTGTTTTGTTGTTATTTGTGTCACAAAGTAGACATTTGTTCGAGTGTCAACATTTTCCCATTATTTCATTTGTTTATATTTTAGTTTGATGTTTAAAGCTAATTATTCTTGATTTTCCCTTTAAACATAATTCACAGTTTCTGATATTGCTGTTGTGAAGGTTTTCTTTTTACGATTTCCTATTAGATTTTGGTGGTGATATCAATTATGTTTAATCTTGAGCCTTTCTAAACATCTAAAACGTTTTAAAACCTCCTATCAAATTAATTACTCCCTACCTCCCAAGTAAATATGGTATTAACTCTACAAATGAATTCATACAAATTCTCCATTTTGTAAAACCAACAACTAAATAATCGCATCTTTGAATGTGCAAAATTTATTCACTAATGTTCCCGTCCATGAAACGATTGACGTCATTATCCGTGATGTATACAATCACACTATTGTTTCACCAATCAATATTAAACCCACTATTTTTTTAAAAAAGTTATTAGCATGGACCTATAGTAGGTTTAAGTGACCCCCCTAAGTAATATTTATACTCAAATAGATGGTATTGCAATGGGATCTCTTATAGGTTTCATCTTTTCTAATTATTATGTGGAACATTTAGAAAGTAAAATACTTAATGACACTAATAACCGGCCTAAACATGTAAGATAACGACGTTTTTATTTTAGCTAAAAATATTGATCAAATTCAGTCAGTTGAGTGCCATACATGATACACGCTAGGGCGATCAAGTCTCGACAGAGACATGACTGACTGGGCAGAAGATTATCCCGCAGTAGGTTGCCATTGCTTTCTGCGGTAGACTGGTTGCCGACCAAGGCTATACAACCCAATCTGTCCTGTTATTTAACCCATAACTGGAAAGAATAGGCGAATTAATACCTTTTCCAAGGGTATTTGCGCGTAAGTGAGGGCAATGAATTCTGCTGGAATTCGAAATCGGCTCCTCGATTTCTCGTTCCGAGCCGATATCCAATGCACCACAACGCACATACACAACTTGAAATCAAATTTGAAAGTCCTCCGTCCTCAAATTTACATTAGAACTTGATATTAATAATAAAATTCCATTCCTCTATATATTTATTGATTACAGCACACATAGGTTTACTACCTCTCTATATAGAAAACCAACTAGCATAACTCGTGTCTTCTTAATTATAATTATAATTATAACTACAATTATAATAGTGAATGCCCCCAAGGATATATGATTAGCTGTTATAAAAAAAATTAATTCAACGGACAAAAAATGATATCTTCTTCAAACGCCATATTCTATAAAGAATTACATAACATTAAACAAACACTTGTTAACAATGGATTTCTTAACCCCGTAATTGAAAAACAAATTAAAATGTATTTAAAAAAACTTAATAAGACCTCTAACAATAAACAGTGATTAGTGTAGAGTCAGAGAAGAATATGTCTCTGATGCACTATTGTTCGAAGGCGTAATTATAATTGTATGTGTGATTTACCAAAATATCTTTACTAAAGTAGAAGTTTTAAAACGAACGTCAAGGCTCGTTAAATCTTATAATGTTACAAAGGAACTGACAAAGTGATTTTGTTAACCATAGCAAGGTTACAAAAGTGGTGACTACGATTCGAAACTTATGCGACATTACACAAAATAAGAGAAAGAAAGAGTTCGTTTGAGAAAGAAAGCAAAAATACATTCTCGGAATAACAAAAGATTTTTCGACATTTAAAAGTCTAAAGAAAGAAACTATTTCGTATAAACTTATTAATTTCGAAATGAAGAATGTGAAGAGAAAACTATGCAACTTCACTGAAGAATAAAAACAAGAAAGAAAACACTAAAAAAGAAAGAAAACACTAAAAAAGAAAGAAAACACTAAAAAAGAAAGAACACACTAAAAAAGAAAGAAAACACTAAAAAAGAAAGAAAACACTAAAAAAGAAAGAACACACTAAAAAAGAAAGAAAACACTAAAAAAGAAAGAAAACACTAAAACGCATGTAGGAAACGGAAAACACCTCTTGGAACCAAAAGATAATTGGTCAAAGATCTATCTGATTTAAGTGTGTCTTGTTAGCGTGTAGACTTCTGCTACGTTGTTGTGTGCCCTTTCAGGACTTTGCCGATCAGGAATCTGAACAATTTTCCGCCTTTTGTTGCTCTTAATAAATTCTGTCCTTTTGTTTTGTCTCCTAAATTCTGTTTTGCTAGTTATCCGCTCAAGTTCTCCAAGGAATTCATGCGTTGATTTTTTTCTATCTTCCTTACCTTTAATCTGTTCAGTGAGTATAAAAAATTCTCTAATCCCATATTTCTCAAAATGTGCCCTAGAAATTTCTAGGTAGGTTATACTTTGAATTACTATGTCCCTCATGCTTTCAATCTGCTCTGTAAATATGCAGTTACCCAAGCCATCTTTTTACATTATCTATTCAACGTATTTCAACAGTCTCGTTCTGATGCTGAGTATAAATATGCTTTTGTTTACATTTAATCTGAAACTTTGACATTGCTCGCAGGTTAGGTTCATGGTATTCTTAACATCCTCCTGTAGGACCAAGTTTAAAACTCTTTTTCTCCTGTGAGGAGATTATCTAGCATTTACTTCCATGTGGGAGGACTGATATTACATAACAGTTCTGTAATTCTTTCTTTGTTTTTAACAAAATATTCCTTTTTCTTAAGAGTTCTAGCAAAATATTAATCGACTATGTTTATTCCACATGAATACCAAAATATAAAACTTTTCTTTCGATCTACACTAACAGCTATAATTATTAGGCCACCCCAGTGTTTAAAAAAAATGATGTATTTCACACTATTTTTAGTATTTAGTACCAAGTGAATAATCGTAAATGAAAATAAAATGGTTCTTTTGTTAATATTGCACAATGACGTGCATCAAATAAATTTATAAATATTTAATAATTATTTATATTGCAGTTTCATCATTGAAAGAACGGAGAAAATTTAGGATGCTCCGGACGAGTTCATCTTTGCTTCCTTGCCTTGTTAAATTTTGTTAAGTAAAAATAACAAAAGAACCATTCTATTTTCATTTGGCAATAAATACTAAAAATAGTATGAAATACGTCATTTCTTTTAAAAAAACTGGGGTTGCCTAATAATTATGGCCGGTAGTGTATATTCAGTTAGTTAGTCAATCAAGTGCCATACATGATACACGCTTGGGCGATCATGTCTCGAAAGAGACATGACTGACTGGGCAGAAGATTATCCCGCAGTAGGTTGCCATTGCTTTCTGCGGTAGACTGGTTGCCGACCAAGGCTATAGAACCCAATCTGTCCTGCTATTTAACCCATAACTGGAAGGAAGAGACGGATTAATACCTTTCCCAAGGGTATTTGCGAGTAAATGAATACAATGGATTCAACTGGAATTCGAACTCGGCTCCCTGGCTTCTCGTTCCGAGCCGATATCCACTGTAAGTATATATTATTGGAGTGCGCGCAGTTGACATTCGTCGATGTCTTGCACCCCACAAAAAAAAAAATAAAAAAATAAATAAAACAGCTGATGACCATGAAGAATAAACGAAAATAGGAATTAAGATTTACGTTCACAACATAACAAGTTGCCTCTTGTCGATCAAAATAATCACGAGCATCAGTCTATACTCATCAACGCTAAGCCAGGAGAGCATCATCATCGTAATCAGAAATGACAGCGAAGATACCATTATATGTGATCTCACCCAATTTTTTTTAGAAGTTTCTCCTTCATTTCTACGATGTTACATAAAATCTTCGCTTGCATCTTCTCGAAGTAATATGCATTTTGATTTATTGGCAAAATAAATCACCGAGCACTAAAATAATATTCTTCTGTCATCAATCAATTTGCACTTTAATATCATGTTTTTCTTCTTCGAAATCAGTAATCGAGTCTTTTTATTTATTTATTTATTTTTGCTCTCATCAGTTTACGTGAGATTTTCTCATTCATTCTTTCTTGACAGGATTCTTGTCGGAACAGAACGAACGGCGACCACATACATCATGTATTCGTGACAGGACACAGTAAAACTAGAGAAAATATTGTAAAAATTCAAGCTTTTCTACAGGAAATTCTGACAGATTTTGCCAGACATCCGTAAATTTAAGGATGCCTGCCAAACTTCGATCGTAACGGGTTTTTCACAATATGTCCTAGGGTGGAGGTTATCGCATTTATAGTGCTACCATTTTCAATGAAGTTTTGTTTTTAGCGAATTAAAATATAAAGTTCAATTGTTAATAAATATACGAAAATAATATGTATATTTAAACTATTTAAATTGTTCAAATTGTTGTCCTTATAATTGATGCCATATGCACATTCTATAAATATCTATGTGTCTGAAATGAGGAATTGTATTTAACACTGTTGTCCTCATCTTTGTTGCCGTATTCACCTTCAACAGCTCTCTATAGTTCTGTATTGTAATTATTTAAATAATTTAAATTGTTGTTCTCAGCTTTGTTGCCATATTCACTTTAAATATCTGCCTATATTTCTGAGATGAGGTATTGTAATTATTTACAATATTTATATTGTTCAAACACTTGTCCTCATCTTTGTTGCCATAGTTACCTTTAAGATACGTCTATGCTTCTGAGATGAGGTATTGTAATTATGGTTTAGAGGTTAGCGACTCCGACTGATACCAAAACGATTGTGTTTCGATCCCGGCCGAAGCAAGTGGATGTCTAGCCACATTGATGAGCTGCGAA
>JBBBDQ010001236.1:9315000-9375000 GCA_037127315.1 Ascarosepion bandense
GCAACAAAAATGAAGACAACAGACCGAATATTGTAAATACTAGAAATACTACCCCATCTCAGAAATATAGACAAATAGAATGATCTATTATTAAACGTCGTACAAATGACAATAAAGATGAGGACATTAGTCCGAATAATGTAAATACTGGCAACACTACCTCGTCTCAGAAATATAGACAAATAGAATGATCTATTATTAAACGTCGTACAAATGACAACAAAAATGAAGACAACAGTCCGAATAATGTAAATACTAGAAATACTACCCCATCTCAGAAATATAGACAAACAGAATGATCTATCATTAAACGTCGTAAAAATGACAACAAAAATGACGACAATAGTCCGAATATCGTAAATACTAGAAATACTACCCCATCTCAGAAATATAGACAAAAAGAAAGATCTATTATTAAACGTCGTACAAATGGCAACAAAAATTCAGACAATAGTTCGAATATCGTAAATACTAGAAATACTACCCCATGTCAGAAATATAGACTAATAGAATGATCTATTATTAAACTTCGTACAAATTGCAACAAAAATGAAGACAATAGTCCGAATATCGTAAATACTAGAAATACTACCCCATCTCAGAAATATAGACAAAAAGAACGATCTATTATTAAACGTCGTACAAATTGCAACAAAAATGAAGACAATAGTCCGAATATCGTAAATACTAGAAATACTACCCCATCTCAGAAATATAGACAAACAGAATTATCTATTATTAAACGTCGTACAAATGATAACAAAGATGAGGAAAATAGTCCCAGTAATGTAAGTACAGAAATATGTCATATAGTAAAAGAAAGCTTTAGAGAGATAGGAAGTATAAAAAAGTAGGAAATATATAGTATTCGTATTTATATATTTGTTTACTTTATATCGATAATTTTATATAGGTGCGTGTGTGTGTGTATGTATGCGTGTGTGTGTGTGAGGTTTGTTTTCTTTGTTTTTTATACTATTGTTTACTAATACCTCGATCAAAAATCTGCCGAGATTGACAATGCAAACCTCGCTGCTGAGCTTGACAAGGATATCTAATCCGTGGCGGACTGGGGTAATAATTGGCTCGTGAATTTCATTGCTTCCAAAACGAAGCTGCTATCTATTAACCATCACAGACTATCGCTTCTACTCCCCATTAGCATGGAATCAGGCTAGTCTACCTGAAAGAAAAACGCTACTCCTCCTCGGGTTAACTCTCATAAGAGACCTCAAGTGGAATGACGATATCGAATCCATAGCTTAATCTTGTGATAAGAAATTCGGTTCTCTGTGAAGGGCCAGGGAGTTTTTACCGTCTGAAACCACCCTGAACATATATAAATCTACCATCCAATTCTGCATTGAATACTGCTGCCATATCTGGTTGGATGACACTGCTATCCACCTGGGTGTCCTTGACAAAATCCAGCGGAGAATCTGTAACGTGATCGATCCCGACTTCGCAGCTCAGATACACTCACTTTCTCACCGGCGTAATGTGGATTTCCTGTGTCCCTTCTAAAAATATTTTACGGCTCCTGCTCCGATAAACTTAGCTCACTGGTGCTCCCTATCTTTGAATTTCCCCGAACCACAAGATTAGCAACCAGGCTCCACCTTTTTATTGTGAAACCAATAAAATATAAACGCAAAATCTACTCCACCAGCTTCTTTTCTCGCACTTCCCGCCTGTGGAATTCCCTTCCGTTTATTTGTTTCCCCGACAGCTACAATCACCAAACATTTAAATGTAAAGTCAGTAATCATCTCCTATCTCACTAACTTGCTTCCTCTCTCTCATGCTCCTTTCTCCGTCCACTACACTCTCATCAGTATTCTCATGTTTTCTTACCCATTTCCTGACACCCCCTATAAACTGTCACTCTTTCTCATAACTTTCTTCATATCTAACCCTCTGCACACCAGTGGCAGTAAACTGCCTTGCTTGGGGCGATGTGTTTATAAAAAAAATTCTATACATTTATATTCCAGACAATGTAAATAAATCTAAAAAACATGCACTTGGAGCTCCTATCCGTATTTCATTGACTGATTGATTAGTTTTCTCGGACTTATTAACAGACAAGAAATTATGTAAATATAAAGTGGGGGATCAATTTCATGTTACAATCAATATATAAATTGATCCCTCACTTTATGGCCACAATCATCCTTCTTTTGCTCACTTTCTGACACCCTCTATAATATGTCCCAATTTCTCATAAATTACCTTCTATGTAACCCCCTGCGCATCAGTGGCAGTAAACTGCCTTGCTTGGGGCGATATGTCTATAAAGTTAACAAAAAAACTTAGAAAAAGTTTAGAATTCATGTTACGTAGCAGAATTAGACGATAAAAAGACAGGCACATTGCGGGTTCTTGAAAGACACTGGAACAAGAAATACGAAGTTATTCTCAAAATGATATCTGACAGATCAATGCAAATGGGCGTATATCTTTGCTTTATAAATCAAGCAAAAATGTTTGTTAAAGTACCTCACAAAGTCCTTTTAGATTTTGACATATTCGGGAAGGATATTTGAATAATCTAGAACGTGCACTGGCCGCATACGGTTAGAAAATGAATTCAGTAGGTATACAAAAGAGAAAGGGTGTACGATAAGCATTGATCTTCTCATCGGACTTATTCAGTTTCTACAGTGAGGCAATTTTTAGAGAATTAGAAGACGTACTCAGATTCATTTAGAGGGTTACAGTTTCAAAAACATAAGGTATAGAGATGACACTGTGTTGATATTAGACGAGTAAGAAAAGCATAAGACCTACCGAATGTAGAGACGGATAGCGAAAAGAAAGGACTAAACATCAACTGCAAGAAAACAGAATGCATAATTGTCAGCAAAAAGAATAGCTCAATATGCAAATTACTAATTGGAGTTACCGAAACGAAAGAAGTGTGAGAATTTTCATGTGTTTATATTATATGAAAAATTATAATCATCAATTTTTAAACGACAATCATCTTTGAAGGAGTTAACAGCGTAAATAATAGTGGTGTCAGGGTAATATACGTCTTTTTGACACAAGGTTTTTTCAAGTGAATGTTCTTTCGTTATAAATCTTCCGAAATTCTCATCGTATACAAACATAAACTAAAATTCCTTTTCAAAATTGATTTTTGCAATAAATCGTTTTTGGCGGTTATAATATTATGTCTTGCTGAGGCTACTCGCCGTGACGTCTGTTGAAAATAATATTGGCGGAAATCGTACAGACTTTTCTCATTTACTTAGAATTCTTTATTCAAGGGTTAGTTCATTTGTATTATCGGTGGTGTATTATTTCGTCCACAACGCCCATCTTTTTGGGATTTCTTTTTATTTCATTTCTTAGCATTCTCTATTTCTCTTTCTGGGTAGTTTACCAACTTACTGAACTTTGTATTTTTCAAGTTTCTAGTCAATTTCTAGCTTTTTCGCGCGGTTCGTTTTTCGGGTAATCGTACTAGTAGCATCAACGAATTCTTTGGTCTTTGCGACCATGCAAGTATCATACAGTACTTGAATGGGTTCTTTCTATCTTACTGGCCTTTCTTCAGTAAATATTTTATTTAACTGATTGCAATGTCTCCACTTTTTCTTTTACCATATATGTCATCGTTCCAATTCGCCCATCATTACGCCCTCCCCTTTTTCACTTTTGTAAACTCTGAAAAACAAATTAAACAAAAATAATGTTCCAATTTTTTTTTGCCTGATAACAACTTGTCGAACACCGATGTAATTTTTCTTGCGAACATTAATTCTGCTGATCGATTGACTGCGAGTTTATTGGAATTTGGCGTTATCAGGAATACTCACAAGAATTTGGTAGTGCGAGTTCGTTCATTTTGCTTATTTTCAAAACTCTCTTAAATGTACCCACAAAACGTCCAGCTTGGCACTTTGACCTTGGGTGATACGGCGTGGTAGTATTATGTTAAATTGAGAAAATTTTACGAAAATCCTCAAATGCCTAAGCAATGAATTGTGTACCGTTATCCCAGATTATGTGTTGTGGATTCCGGGTGAGGAACCACACAAAATAATGAACAACAAAAACAGATATGAAGATAGAAAAGTAGGTTAAATTGAACGCAATATACAAACTTGAACGCAGGTTAGTAAATCCAGGAATACTATTAGTAAGAAAATAAATATATACAAGTCTTGAAGTGAAGTCGTTGGAAATAGTATATCCGTGAATATTATTCTAGCTGAGTGGAGCTCAGAGCTAGCCTGACGTGGTAGTCTCTGGGTAAGTTCGGTATCTCTCGGTAACTTACGTATCAGTTCCGGTACTCTCCGATAATTCTAACGGATCTCTACGATTACTCTCCTCTCAACTGCTGTTCTCTCTAGGACAGGAGTATATGTACACTCAGTCGAGTCCATTATCATATACAAAAGGGGAGAACCCACAAAATTATGATATCTGGAATGACTTATCTTGCAAACAGTATGTGTAAAATATTCATTGTAACCGAATAAGTGGTTTCCTTCACGTATAAATTTCCGTTCACTACCACAAAATAATGTGAATCATTTATTAGATTTGCAAAAACTTTATACATTCTATATCACAGAGTGTCTGTTTTTTTGCTAATTTTGGACAATATACTGAGACGGGATTTTGTTGACAGAGAACACCATCTGCAAGATTTTACTACTTTTTCAGTGTCTTGACCCATTTTGGTCCAGTATACATTGCGTGGTGGTCCAGTGGATATCGGCTCGGAAAAAGAAATCGGAGAGCCGAGTTCAAATCCCAGTTGAATTCCTTGCATTCACTTACGCGCAAATACCCTTGGGAAAGGTATTAATCCGTCTATTCCTTCCAGTTATGGGTTAAATAACAGGACAGATTGGGTTCTATAGCCTTGGTCGGCAACCAGTCTACCGCAGAAAGCAATGGCAACCTACTGCGGGATAATCTTCTGCCCAGTCAGTCATGTCTCTTTCGAGACATGATCGCCCAAGCGTGTTTCATGTATGGCACTTAACTGACTGATACATTGCTTCTTCTAATTCCCAGATGTCCACTTTGAATTTAATTTAACATCCACCTTTTTTAATATAGTAGGTATTACTACGCTTTGTGCAAATCCTAGTCTTGCATCACATAGCGAGTAAGCGCTTAAGTTTGAAATATTTGCTAAAAATCATTTATCTTCTCTACATTATTTTAGTTTTTTAATTTCCGCAATAAACATGTCTTGCTCTGATTTTATTTTTATTCATTCCAAGGTAACTTGTAATTCATGTAAACTCTTTTTAGTCCGACATTTGTATTACTTCATAATCTCTTATAATAGATATTTGCATTTGATTTTGTAAAATCATTTCAAACATTTGTATCTACAATAATAATGATTATTTAATAAAAATCTCGGATTAAAGATAAATCTATTATTATCTCTCTCTCTCTAACACTCACTTCCCACATACACAAACACACATATTAGTGAAATTATATTTTAGTGGTTATTCCTATTTGTGTAGATACTCCGTTTATCTATTCTGTGTGTGTGTGTTTGTGTGTGCGTGAGCGCGCGTAAAAACAGAGCTCTGCAAATCTTGGTCGTAAGAATGACAGTGCTCTATGAAAAATAACAATATTAATATATATATATAATGGATTCTCCCGTCGCGTTCAACGTATGAGGGTCCAACCTTTTTCCAGCAAGACAACCACACAGAGATTTGTTTATAGTGGTGAAGGCATTGTGTAGTACCATCCACACTTCTTGGAACTGCTGATAACAAACAATTGGTGCAGATGACTGCCACAAATCGCACGAACAGCAGACCTCAATTATTTAACCCATAATTGGAGGGAACGAACGGATTAATACCTTTCCCAAGGGTACCAGTGCGCAAGTGAATGCAGCGTGCTCGACTGAAATTGGAACTCGGCTCACCGATTTCCCCCTCCAAGCCGACATCCACCGCACCCCAACGCACATCCGTGAATACTAACAGCACCTGGTATTCCCAAGTGGTCACCCACCTAAGTACTGACCAGGCTCAACTTCGGTGATCGAGCGGGAACCGGTGTATCCAACGTGACATGACCGTTATATATATATATATATATATATATATATATATATATATATATATATATAAATTATCTATGTATTTTATACTTATATATAAATAATTTATGCTTGAAACTTTAAATAAAAGAGTGGACTGGAACCAGCTATATATATATATATATATATATTGTATCGAGGCAGCTGATAATTTTCTAACATTTTTTGTTAAATATATGTTAGGGCGCTCTCCTCCCTTTTAATGGTAAATGAACTATTCCATGCACTACAAATAGTGGTAGTGTCAAAACTTCGGGGTTGTTCGCGGCAATGTCAGGTGGCATTTGCCTCTGCAACTGCGACACTGTCAGCACTCTGCCTTCGGGTAGAGGGCGCTCTCTGCTTCCGAGCAGGGTGCAATAACCCAGTCGTGGTTCCGCCGAAGGGTAGAATCACGACTGGGCAAAAATAGACAGACATTTTTGGCCGGGTCATATAGCCCGGAAACCCCACTTATAATTGACCATGTGTCACATGTTGCCCTTAGTGGGAGGGACAACTAAATATAGTTGGCGGTAATGTCACGGTAGCGATATCCCAGTGCTAGAGTGATTGGAACTGTGCTAACAAGTCAGTCGGATACTTCCGGTAGTCAACCGGAAGTGATTATACATCGTACGAAGAGACGTACAATTAATACCTTGTTTCCTGTATGATTACTAACCCCACTTTGTAAATACTATTTTCTTCCGTAACACATTTATTTAATATAATTTTCTGTTGTTCCTATTTATTACCGCACAACTCAACAGTGGCGACGAAGATTATTCGACATCCACACGGAGGAAAAAAAAATATTTTTTTTCAAAATCGTCTCACAACTTAACAGTGGTGACTAAATATTCCACATACTCACGGGAAGAAAAATTGCAAAACTGTCCCATGACACAACAGTGTGACGAAGTATTCGACATTCTCAAGAAAAAAAAATACTCAGTTACGGTCCTGAGTACTACAGTGAATCTAGTTTCACAGAGAAATTTTAAGTAGTTCGTTACAACGGAACTATTGAGGACGAAAATTTGGCAACACGGAAAGTTTTTAGTCGTAACAACAATCGACAACAGACGTAAAGTTACGTGGAAAGCCACATTCGCAGCAAAAATAATTGTAAGTCACGTTTTAACTTCTCTTTTTCTCTGTTGGAAAAATTTTTATTGTGAAACTTGTAACCCTCCCCTCTTTTGTCGTTAAGTTATTCGGGGTAAAAAGAAAAAAAAACATAATGGAACAATTTCTAAATAACATACTTGAACTGATCAAATATCAAACACAACAACAATTGGAATTACAGTAAAAATTACAGGAAATGCAAATTGAAAATGAGAAAAAACAACAGCGAAAATTACAGGAAATGCAAATTGAAAATGAAAAAAGACAAATTGAAAATGAGGAAAAACAATAAAAATTTCAAGAAATGCAACTTGAAAATGATATAAGGCAACAAAAATTTCAGGAGGAAAACACTAGGAAATATGTAAAGATGCAGGAACTCTTGCATAAAATAATTATCGAGAAAAATAAAAGCACGGATGATAACAAGTTCTCACAAAATACAATATGGACTACGATTGAAGATTTCACTTATAATCCCGACAAAGATAGCACGTTTGAGAGATACTATCATAGATACCAAGATTTTTACGAAATAGATTGCAAATCGTGGCCGAATGAGAAAAAAATTAGACTTCTCTTAAGGAAATTAGGGACATATGAACACAATAAATTCACAGATTTCATCTTGCCAAGGAAAACAAGAGACTTGGATTTCGATGAAGCAATAAGTCTGTTGAAAGAATTGTTTAGTCCGAGATTATCTTTATTTCACAAAAGGTGGAAGTGCTTGAACCTACAAAAATTAATGATGAGGACTATACAACGTTCCCGTCAGTAGTAAACAAAAATTGTGATGATTTCAGATTAGCAGAACTGACGGTAGATAACTTTAAATGTCTAGTGTTTATGCTTGGTTTAGTATCTGACAAAGACTCAGATATGAGAAGAAGGATACTGACAAAACTGGAGAATGAGCAAAGTATTACGTTACAAAAGCTGGCGGACTATTACTAACAGTATGTTAGCATTAAGGAGGATGCAAAGAAAATTCAGGAAACCGCTATAGCAAGCATTAAAAAAGTTACTAGAAGGACACGTGTTCGGTCTCGATCACCGAGACGCAAGTATCATTCACCAACGACAAGTGGGAGTAAGTATGAAAAAAGACCCCCCCCCCCAAAAAAAAAAACCTTGTTATGGTTGTGGCGAACGTCATTGGAGAAGTGACTGTCCATTCAAAAATAAAACGTGTAGGAACTGCAATAGACGAGGTCATATAAAGTCTAAATGCAGATTAAAAAGTAAAAGTTACGTAAAAATTCCAAGATCAGAAGAACAGAACCAGAACATGAGAAAATATTTGCAAGTAGAAATATTAAATCAACCAATTAACATGCAGCTAGATTCTGGATCTGATAATTCGATTATAAACTATAAAACATGGAAGAAATTGAACAAACCAACTTTATTGAAAGCAAATAAGGTTGCCAGAACTGTCACAGGGAAAGAATTAAGTTTGAAGAACTAATTTTAAATGTTCAACAATCTAACGAAAAGAGTGAAAATGTTTATAATGAAAGGTACGAACAATCTATTCGGGACAGACTGGATAAACGAATTCGACTTATGGGATTTACCTATAAGCGCATATTGCAGAAATATTAGTGAAACGACTGACGAGATTAAAAAAAGCTTTCCCTGACGTATTTTCAGAAGGTCTAGGGAGATGCACCAAAACGGCAGCAAAAGTCCAATTAAAGAAGGACATACAACCAGTTTTCAAAAAGAAGAGAAATACGCCTTACGCGGCGATTGAAAAAATTGATGCGGAACTGGAAAGACTGACAACATTAGGTGTGATTTCGAAAATTGAATATAGTGACTGGGCCGTGCCTGCGGTTTATGTAAAAAAAAATCGGGCGACATTCGCATTTGCGCTGACTTTTCGACTGGGTTAAATAACGCCATACAGGAATTCCATTATCCTTTACCTAGCCCTGATGACGTATTCGCTAAGTTAAATGGCGGTAAATATTTCACTAAAATCGATCTCAATGAGGCATACCGACAAATACCAGTCGATGAGGAAACTTCGAAACTACTATGCATAAATACGCATAGAGGACTATACAAATACGAACGGTTACCTTTCGGTGTAAAAACGGCACCAGCAATATTTCAACGAATTATGGATAAAATGCTGGCGGATCTTGACTTCGCTACCGCATATCTCGACGACATTTTAATTAAGAGTGAAACGGTTGAGGAGCACACAATACATACTCAGGAGTGTTCGAGAGGATAAGAAAGTATGGGTTCAAAGTGAAGGAAGGAAAATGTGATTTCTTGCTAGAAGAGATCAGATACCTAGGACACATAATCAATAAGGATGGGAAAAAACCCGACCCGAACCGTTCCTCTGCAATCCGGAACATGCCTGAGCCTAAAAACATTAAGACATTTCAGACCTTTTTAGGTTTGGTAAGTTATTACCAAGCATTTATTCCAAACTTGCACAATTTGCGAGCGCCCCTAAATGAACTACTGCAAAAAGATAAAACTTGGCATTGGTCTGATGAGTGTAAGAAAGCGTTCGAAGAAATAAAAGATAGACTAACATCAGATCTATTCCTCGCACACTATAATCCCAAGCTGGAAATAATGATAGCTTGCGACACCAGTGAATATGGGATTGGCGCATGCATCTTACATAAGTGCGAGGACGGCGCGATGAAACCGATCGCACACGCGAGTAGATCGTTACTACCAGCAGAACGCAGCTACTCACAGATAGAAAAAGAAGCGCTAGCGATAATTTTCTCGGTAACTAAATTCCAGAGGTACATCCTTGGAAGATTTTTCACATTACAAACGGACCATAAACCGTTATTAACCATCTTTGGTTCAAAGAAGGGACTCCCTACTTACACGGCAAATCGATTATTAAGATGGGGAACGGTACTGCTGAATTATAACTTTAAATTACAACACTTACCATCGAGCAAAATTGAACATGCGGATGTTCTATCTAGGCTAATTCCAAAAGCAGATGAACCATTGGAAGATACTGTAATCGCAGCACTGAGAGCAGAAGTGGAAGTAATGAACATGCTGAATGACACTATTAGAGAATTGCCAGTTTCTTTAGTAGAAATAAAGAAAGAAGCTCAGAAAGACCAATTCATCAAAGACACAAAAATAAAATTAGCCGAGAAGGACCACCGGATTTCGGAGACATTTTCATTATGTGATAATATAGTGCTGTATAGCGAAAGAGTAGTAATCCCAAAAGCTTTGCAGAAGAGGATTCTGAGAGATTTTCATGCAGGACACCCGGGAGTAAATCGTATGAAAAGTCTTATGCGATCTTACGTGTACTGGCTGGGGGTGGGCGTGGACATCGCGACTATGGTTAGTAGATGTGAAGGGTGCTCTCTCGCTGCAAAGGCGCCACAGATATTGAAGAAACCATGGCCAAGAACAGATAGACCCTGGTCAAGGGTACATGTGGATTTTGCAGGACCAATCGACAACTTATATTATCTGATAATAGTAGATAGCTACAGTAAGTGGCCGGAAGTATTTCAAATGAAGAGACCAACAGCGGGAAATACAATTAATAGATTGCACGAATTATTCGCAAGATTCGGAGTCGTGGACACGTTAGTAAGTGATAACGGAACGCAATTCACTTCGAAAGAATTCAAGGAGTTTTGTGAAACATTTCAGATAAAACATATAAAAACTACACCGTACCATCTGCGTAGGAACGGATTGGCTGAAAGATTTGTCGACACCTTAAAAAGGGCATTAAAAAAGGCTAACCCCTAATAAAGCTGCGCCTTCAGCACTGTCACCTGCAGAATTGATGTTCGTGAGAAAGGTGCGATCAGCGTTTGATAAATTAATTCCAAGAGAAAAAGCACTTACACCCACAACTCAACCTCCAAAAAGGAAATTCAACAAAAATGAAAAAGTTTATTTCAAAAGTTACAAAAATAATAATGCCTCCTGGCTTCCGGGTATAATAAACGAACGTATCGGAAACATGTTATATATGATTAAAGGCAAAAAATTTATCCACAGACGACACGTGAATCAGATAAGAAAAAGATTAGCTGAAGAAGCTATAGACACGCTGTCAAGGGTAGATGATAGCACAGAAGAGATTTACGACACGTTCGACCTACAAATGCCGCAAGAGATAGAAGTAATAGAGCGGAAATCTACTAGAAAAATGAAGGCAACGCAACATTTGGTGGTGGATCCGAAAAGAAAGAATTATGAGGATTGATGAAAACATCTTAGTAGGTGGGTGTTAGGGCGCTCTCCACCCTTTTAATGATAAATGAACTATTCCATGCAGTACAAATAGTGATAGTGTCAAGATCTCGGGGTTGTCGGCGGTAATGTCAGTTGGCATTTGCCTCTGCAACTGCGACACTGTCGGCTCTCTGCCTTCGGGTATAAGGCTCTCTCTGCTTCCGAACAGGGAGCAATAACCCAGTCGTGGTTCCGCCGAAGGGTAGAATCACGACTGGGCAAAAGCAGACATACATTTTTTGGCCGGACCATATAGCCCGGAAACCCCACTTATAACTGACCATGTGTCACATGTTGCCCTTAGTGGGAGGGACAACTAAATATAGTTGGCGGTAATGTCACGGTAGCGATATCCCAGCGCTAGAGTGATTGGAACTGTGCTAACAAGTCAGTCGGATACTTCCGGTAGTCAACCGGAAGTGATTATAATCGGACTCTACATCGTACGACGTGACGTACAATTAATACCTTGTTTCCTGTATGATTACTAACCCCACTTTGTAAATACTATTTTCTTCCGTAATACATTTATTTAATATAATTTTCTGTTGTTCGAATTTATTACCGCTCAACTCAACATTATAACAGGCAATGAATGTATATTATGTTTAATCATAAGCCGTTTTAAACATCGTATTTCTTCTGAAGATGGCTCATTTGAGCCGAAAGCTTAGAACCAGTATAATATCAAAATATCCAAATGTTGGACAATTTTTGTGTATAATTTCACCTGAAATTAAATACGATACGATATTTAAATACAATACGATTTTTAAATACGATATTTTGAACGGCTCATGATTAAACATAATAGACATTCATTATCTGTTATACTTTATATATATATATATATATATATATATATATATATATATATATATATAACTATAGGATATGTATGGATTGAATAAAATACCGTATAAAAACACTATTCTGTCTTCAAAAAGTGCTCAATACAAAGTAGCGCGAATAATATTTATTTAGAATTTATAAAATTAATGTTCTAAAATCACTACAAAAGTAGCTATTTTGTTTGGACACTAACTATGTCTTATAAAGTGATGAAGTTTATGGGAAATAAATCTATAGCCAGAAGGAATTTCTGCTTCACTTACATGAAGCATATCAGTTTTCTTTCACTACAATCTTGTGCTTTTGCAGTGTTTTAGAGAATCAATGTAGAATTACTAGAGAGTCAAATGCGGGGGTAATCCAGATAATTCAAGAGAATTAAAGAAACTTTCTTGGTCAATTATCAGCATCCAAAGGATCAATAAAAACATCAACAGATTTTTTTATGTCACAGTTTCCTAGGATCATTTTCAAATGTTCGAAATTAATTAAATCTTCTGGGATATTCTTTGGTGCTAGAATGTCGCTGAACCAACCATTTAACATTTTGATAGTTAGCATCGTTATTTAGAAAGACTTTGGCAATTAACTTCAAAATTGATGGCACAAAAGTATATATTGGTGATGAATCAATGGAAAATTCACTATTATTTGGGACTCTCCTTCTCACAGTGTTAGCTACTTTTCAGCAAATTGATTTGATATCATATATCCATACAGGTATGTTCTCATATTAGTTATCAATTTTAAGTTATTTACATGTCTCCAAAACAGATGAATTCAATGGCACTCGGATGTCATCTACGCTCGTATTTTTTGGATTGACATAGAGGATTTGCCTAAAACAGCAGAGAGAGACACAGGTATTCATTACTCTTATGGTTCATAGTGCATTCATCTCAAACAGTCAAGCCACATTATTTGATGACTTGTCCAATTCTTCGATATATTGTACGCAGAATTTTAATTCCAGTTCAGATTCCGTAGAAGTTTGAATGTTGAATATTCTATTTTATCCCCAGGTAATAAAGTCGTAGAAATATCTCATAAATCCCCCCACCCGAAAAATGAAAAGAAAATGTGTTTTTGATTTCTTATCTTGGCCAGTAGAAATGTGGTATTAAATGTTTTTCCTAAACCACCAAGTGCATCTAGGAAAAACATTTCACCTTTCTGGCATCTAACACATTTATAATTGTCACAAGCTATTTTCTTTGTCTCGTTTTCTTCTGTGAACCTTACCAGTGGAGATATATCATATGCAGTTTTACTGTCCAGTCGTTATATTAACTCTGCTATTTCCTCTTGGAGTCTTTGGAAAGCTATGTGTATTGGTCAGTTACTGTAATGGCTAGGATTCTATTCTCAA
Source organism: Ascarosepion bandense (assembly GCA_037127315.1). NCBI lineage: Eukaryota > Metazoa > Mollusca > Cephalopoda > Sepiida > Sepiidae > Ascarosepion > Ascarosepion bandense. The sequence continues at coordinate 9,328,701 of JBBBDQ010001236.1, forward strand.
ACTCGTTCAATGCTTTATTATAGAGTTTATCATTGTAAGAAACCTCAGTATCAGGTAACTGCACTTGTAATTCATGTTTTTTCCTTAGTTTTTTCAACTAACGTGTCCTTGTGTTTAACTCAAAGCCCTAAATTATCACTCATTTTACAACATTTAATGGTGAAGAAAAAAGAGCTTTAAGATTACTTGCACTATGTGATACAGATACTTATGTCAAAGTAGCACCCCGTTGTAAATCATCTTCTAAAAGACCACCTTTTGAAGCAAGCTTATCAACTTATTAAGCCCACTGTTCCATCGTCTGTACGGATATCCTCAAAAGAAGTAGGACCTTTGAAAACATGATTTGATTTACAGTATACACTCTTCCAATTGCACTATCAAATTTGATGTCTGAAAATCTATCTACTGGTTCGACCTCGTTTCTTTTGTTTCAGTTGCCATTTTGGCAGGTGTATTATGATGGAAGCTGATGATTAAAAAGATTGTTTTCGAAAAGTTATTCCTTGCAAGAGTCCGAAGAAAGCTGGAAGATTTGCTAAGCTGCGTTTACCTCAGAGATGAAAAAACTTTGTACGTTTTCTAAATCAGCATTTAGTGGCTGACCTGTTGAATATCGCCCATGAATAAAAAATCTAAATATACTTCAAATTGTTTAATTGCTGTTAATATATCAACTTTGCTTATACATGCTTACTGTATCTCTTCAACTTAATGTTTGGCTTGGCCTATTTTTGCTCGTATTAATTGTTTTGTGTAAAAAAAAGCATTGCTGCATCTAACCATTTGTTGACATATTTGCACACATTTAATTGACTGTAAGTTACATAACTCAACATTGAAGTGAGCAATAAAGATTTTCAAGAGTAGGGGACTGTATGGAACAATACATCTGTTGTAAATAAAATTGAATTTTGTTCTTATCTAATTACTGCCGCAAATCTGTCATCAACTGGTTTTCTTTGTGTTGCTTTTAAAAACTTCTTGGATAATGTTTGGTGCACTTTTTATCGACAATACGAGGAATAATTTCTCTTCCTATAATGACAGAGACCATGGGCCAATTGAGTTTTGACTGTATATTAAAGCTTTTTGTCTTTTGTAGGACTTGGCAGTTCGGCAGATATTTTACAATCCACCTGACTGGTGGGAATTTACACCCACCCAACTGTATCTAGATGTGGGCATGAGGAGCACCCTGTTTAAGGTATACATATCGCAACTTACATCACCGAAAAAACCTTACCTCTTGTAATCGTTTTTAATAGTTTATGTCTGTTCAGTGGCTTTTGTCCAGGAAGATGTTCACCATTAATCTTTTTTCAAATTGAAATTACAGTCAAAGTTCATGCACAAATCTGCATATAAATACTTTCTAACACATGTCATTGCTTCTAGAGTTGTTTTATATGATACTAGCAGTATAACCAGGTGTTGCTCGGGTGTAATGAAAGCTTCAAAAGTAATCCATGGTCCTGGAGCTCAGACTCTTTGGACGTTGGCACGAAAAACTAAAAGGGAATAGTTGTTTCCAGTTAAAGCGAAAGCGTAGACTGAAAGAAAAATAAATGGATTTAAGTCAAATTTTGATTTCCTGATATCGATATCAAATAATTTTTTTGACGTAAACTGAATTTTGATGGCTCAATAAGTCCTCTGAGTAAATGGTATCATGGCTGAGACTAAGAACTACAATTATACCTACTTAGAGCCAAACCCGGAGTAAAAACTAAAATAAAAGGGCTGAAAAAATACAGATATACAGGCAGATAAACAGAAACACACACACATCTTGCCTTATATATATATATATATATATATATATATATTATCGATTTTTTGCACTATTGTAAGGACTGCAACCTTGAAACTTCTGAATATCGTTTCTTATATCTTTGTCTATGAGTGTATCAAATTTGATTAAAATCGAACCACTCCTTCTATAACCCGATTTTTTTGATTATCGATTTTCGATATTAATTGGGGGTACCTCGACCCAAAACCTAGCTAAGAACACTCGCAGACGCTTATAGTACAACTGTGTAAATCGGTTCAGGCGTTTCGGAGTCTATAGGTAACAGACATACACACATACACACACACACACACACAGACAAATTCCATTTATAAATAAGATTAGATTGAACTGCCAACAAAACTGATGGAAAATGATGGAAAAATGATTGGTTGATGAATTCCCGCATGCAAACATCATTGTTAATCTCTTCTCGTAGATGGATATATGATGATGCTCTTAATTGGTTAGTTTTTATCTATGCTAATCTTTCATTATCAACCTTGGCATACATATCTACAACAAACAAGTGAAATAGAAATGGAATTCTGTGAAGAATGTTAAAAGACTTTTGTCGGGTCAAAAGCAAGAAAGCATAAAAATCCATGAATGTAACAGTCTTACGGAAGTATCCATTAACTTTTGAAATTCCAAAATAATATCGATCTTCATCGTTGACACAAAGCATAAGATATTATAAAAAATAATATGAACGATGAGTCTCACATATTCTTTTTAGATTATTATTCTAACCCTGAAAAACAAAATGATGTTTTTCAAACTCTTCTTCTATGATTATTGCAGATATTTCATTGCACTTGGGTGTATTAAAACGTCAAGAATGCTCACGCGAGAACATTTTATATGCATTTATCACATCATGAATTTAGGGAATAGTGATATTTCTAAAGTAAATTCAAAACTTTTCACATGACTGTTCATTGGTAAATGTATTAATCCGTCTCTTCCCTTCAGTTATGTGTTAAATAATAGGACAGATTGGGTTCTATATCCTTAGTTGCAACCAGTCAGTCATGTCTCTTTCGAGACATGATCGGCCAAAGAGTGTATCACGTGTGGCACTTAACTGAAATGTCCTTTTTAAGATACAGGTCTAGCAACTTTTTGATTGTGTCAATTTTTTGTCTCTAGTTGCATCAACTTTCCTTTGAGCCGGTTGAATCAAGCCAGACACAAAATAAAGTTGAATGAATCAAGGCTCGGCATTTGGTAGAGTCAATAAAGATCCACTCCGGTGATAAACTTGCCCTTTGACATTAAATGTTGTGATAAAACCTCCCGAACGAATAATCTTAACACCAAAAGAGGTCATCTGTAATGCATTATTACAATTTTGAATGTTTTTGAGAAAGTTCTCTGTGTCAGTAGAAGCATCAGTGAAATGTTTTCTCAGTGGTTCTGGATAATTTTGTAGAATCTTCAGCTTGAACTTACAACCTGTGCAGCACATACCAAGAGGTTCATTTTCCAACTTTTTTTTGCTCTACAGTCGGTACAAAGTTTTTTTTTCACTGTATGTATCTTTACTTTTGGGATGATATAAATAATCAGTCGAATCATAATTAATAGCGCCCGAGTAGAGAATTTTCTGTTGTGTGATTGTGAAATTCTTGACCTGTCAACAGAAAGCCATTCAGATTTTAACACTTTTGTTTCATGTCTTTCTTGCTGATTTCTTGCCCTCATCTCTTCCAACCTCTGAGATCTCCGTACTTCAGATTCATTTTATTTTCCTTGTTGAATACTTATTACCCTCATCTCTTCCAATCTGTGAGATCATTTCTCTTCAGATTTATTGTCTTTCATTTTAAATTATAACCATCATGTTTTCTAGCCTGTGAGATCTTCGAAAGTTAGACTCATTTTTTTCTGTGTTGGTTGTTTATTTTGTTTTTATGGCAAATCAACCTCGGAGGGTCATTTATAGTCAACTAAATTTTTATTTATTTATTGCTGGTAATACATTTTCTTTCAACAATTTATTGCTGTTTTTATATAAGTCTATGTTTCTAGTAATACTTTTTCTTTTTGAGTATCAAGATTCATTGTGATTTGTTTTTAAGGAAAGGGTCCCTAAGTGCTACCCTTGTTATTAAACCCATAACTGGAGGGAAGGGACTGATTAATACCTTTCTCAAGGGTAACGGTGCTTAAGCGAACGCAGGATATTCAACTGGAATTCGAACTCATCAATCTGCCCTATTAAAAAGTGGATATAAAGATAAACTAAAGCGTAGACCCGATAAAAGAATCAACAATTACTGTGATTTTTTGTTGTCTTTCAACGACATCACCATCAAGTATATCAGACGGTACGAACGGATCCTACACAACATTAATAGACAGAACTTGTCTATATTATTCAATGAAACCTGCATTAATGAAAAAAATGATCGTATTCAAACCAGGTTTAAGTTGTTTAATGTAGATAGCTTCCGGGATTTTGAGTTTCTGTTTATTATTTTCTTGTCTAAGTATATATGTGTTTTATGATAAACTTAATTCTTTTGTTAGGGTCTGTCGGAGAAATATTAGTGTTTATGAGTTTTTTTAGGATATTTTCGTCTAGTTGGTAGTTGGAGTGCATCTGGCTACGATATAAGAGAGTGATATGTTTGGGATTGGTTGGGCTAGTATCATGTGCTGTTTTTTTCCGTGTGAAGGTTTTTAAGGAAATATCGTGTTTGAATACGATAAATTTTGATATTTCAACTAACATACTCAAATGCCTGTAATCGGATCAGGGACCACAACGCCACCATTTTGTCACTGTCTTCGGCCATCCGCCACGGTAGGGATGGACTTGTATCTTCAATTTAATGCTCTTTATTGTTAATAACTTAAATGTTCTATGTTTACTGTGTGTTAATAGTTATTCTTTGATAATGGCTTATATGAGCCGAAAGCGTAGACCTGATAAAAGAATCAACAATTACTATGATTTTTTGTTGTCTTTCAACGATATCACCATCAAGTATATCTGACGGTACGAACGGATCTTACACAAAATTAATAGACAAAACTTGTCTATATTATTCAATGAAATCTGCATTAATATATATATATATATATATATATATATATATATATATATATATATATATTGTAATTTTTTATTACAATGGTTTATAAAAGCACAAAAATTTTCATGTTTAAGAACAATATTGTTCTTCTTCAGGAAAAACATGAAAATTTTTGTGTAGTGATATGCTTTTATAAACAATTGTTATAAGAAATTACAATATTATTACAAATTACAATATTAAGGTGTGTAACGAGCACTCTTTATGAAAGTAAATGCCTGAACAGTAGATTTTACTCTACGTGTTCTTTCACTTTTTTGTAATATATATATATATATATATTTTCATGCCTAATTATCTCAATATCACGGATGGAGTGCATGTAAAGCGATCATTAAGGTCAATACACATTTGTAAATACATGTAACGAAGAGATTTTAATACATTTTAGTCAATGCATATTCTTGAAACTAATAAATAATTTTAATAATTAAAAGACTGAAAAAATATTTAAAAATCAAAGTAAATTAATAAACAAATTAAGTTCGTAATAAACAAAATGACAATTTACGATTAGACACAAAAACACAAGTAAATACAAAAAGGAAAATCAACAACAACTAATTAGTAAAAAGTGAACAAAAATATCTATAGTCAACCGCACAGTCCTGTTTCGGTGTATCGCAGCTGATCAGTCAGGTTAGACATGCGATTGCTTCTAGCCAGGAGTGAAACTCGATCGAACTAACATCAGTCGGCGATTCTGTTTCTAAGCCATGGGCGTTCGGTGGAGGAAGGTAGATGTTAGCGTGTTATATACACAATCTAAACATACGCTAGTAGCCGAGAGTGTTCAAATTCATTACTGAATGAATGATGAGTAGATGCGTGAGTAGCTATTGTTTTTAAATTCTACAATTTCTCCACACTGCTCAATATGATAATATTTTATCATTTTTAACGTCATTTTTAGTGGATATTCGTATTTGAGTAAGCGTTGCGCACATTTATTAAACTGTGTATTTATTTAATATTCATCTACTAATATATGAGTAACGTAATAGCATAGTGGATGGAAACAAAAAGAAATGTATGTAAATGAAATCGGTTTAATTATATATCTCAAACACAAAAACATGTAATGTAATTTAAAATTTAAAATTGGCAACAATTCATTTTTCAACATGAATAAACTGAGTCCGATGAAGTTCTTTAGGACGAAACACGTCACACGAAAACTTTTCCTGGAAACTTTGTCATCGATCTTTCCAAAAAAAATTTTTCCTGATATATAAAAAATCATATATGTTTATGCCATGTTTTAACTTAATAAACATGACAAATGTATAAATATAATTTCTCATAATTTCATACACCCCCACATCAACACTCAAACGCACACACAGACCCCCCCATATATATATATATATATATATATATATGAACATTTCGACATAAAATCCCTAAGAGAGATTTTACATCTCCTCAGCAACAGTACATCTTTCAAAATGGAAATAAAAATAAGAATAAAAGGAGAGAAAAAAAGTGAGAAAATATATATATAAAAAAATATATATATATATATATATATATATATTTATATTAGCTGTGTAATTTTAATTACATTGAGCTCTCTCCTCCTGTATCAATTTTTAATATTAAAGTTTTTAATATTATTTAGGATCAGGTTCTTGTGATTTACCTTCCTGCTTTTCCGTTTTGGATTAAAGTATTTTAATAATAATAATAATAATAATAATAGTAATATATATATATATATATATATATATATATATATATATATATTATTATCATATATGTTTATGCCATGTTTTAACTTAATAATTAATAATAATAATAATAATAATATATATATATATATATATATATATATATATATATATATATTATTATTATTATTATTATTATTATTATTATTATTAAAATACTTTAATCCAAAACGGAAAAGCAGGAAGGTAAATCCCAAGAACCTGATCCTAAATAATATTAAAAACTTTAATATTAAAAATTGATACAGGAGGAGAGAGCTCAATGTAATTAAAATTACACAGCTAATATAAATATATATATATATATATATATTTATTTTTTTTATATATTTTCTCACTTTTTTTCTCTCCTTTTATTCTTATTTTTATTTCCATTTTGAAAGATGTACTGTTGCTGAGGAGATGTAAAATCTCTTAGGGATTTTATGTCGAAATGTTCATGCAACATTTTTGAATTTTGAAAATTTATTTTACTTTATATATATATATATATATATATATATGTATGTATGTATGTATCTTTTTTTTCATTTGTAAACGAATTATTACGCAACCCAGTTTTCTACCATGTGGTGTCTTCAGACGATTTAAATAGTTACTTTTAATTCGCCTGAAGACTGCAGATGGTAAAAACATGGGTTGCGTTTACAACCGAAATATATTAAAAGTTCTACAAGATAATTGTATTGAACACTTTTTAATGCAACTGTGTACTGGTTCTAATTCAATTATCACCAAAAACTAAGTTATTAAAAATTTCCTATATATATATATATATATATATATATATATATCAATGACTTTTTTATGACATCAAATTAAGTGCAAATTTATATATTCATACCTTTGCAGATGGATTTTTAAAAATTATTTTAATTATTTTAATTATTTTTTCTACGTGTCCTGTTAAATTGGCTTCGTTTATCATCTCCCAGCTTTGAAGAGTACAGTGTCATAATAAGAATAATATTTTGTCATAATAATAAAATAATAATATAATTTTATAAGTTATAAATCTTTATAATAATAATCAAATATATTTATATTAATAATATATCGTTATAATAATACATAGTTGAAATAATAATAATATATAGTTATAATATTAATCAATCGCTATAATAATAACAAAATACGCAGTTGTACTAATAATATATGTTTACAATAAAATATATCCTGATAATAATAATTTATTATAATAATTATAATTTGTTAATTATATATGTACTTATAGTACTTAATTTGTTAATAATATATATATTTATGATGATATAGAGCTATAATAATAATAATAATAATAATAATAATAATAATAATAATGGGATTACACCATCTTCACAGACAGAAAAATTGAAGCAAACAGGCCAGTTATTATTGTTAAAAACCAGAAAGAAAAAACTTGTCTATTAATTGATATGGCTTGTCCAGCGGATTGTAACATAGCAACCAAGGGATTTGAAAAACTGTCAAAATAAAATTGAAATAGAAAAAATGTGGAAATTGAAAACAAGAGTTGTGCCAGTGATAGTAGGTGCACTTGGAATGATAAAAAATGGAACCAAACAACACATTGAAAAAATCCCTGGAAACCCCAGCTTAAGAGATATACAAAAAAATTGTCTTATTAAGTACAGCCCACACACTAAGGAAAACTTTATCTATGTAACGCTAGGGATGATAGGAAAGATAGAAAAAACATGAAATGGAGCCATAACAACACGCCACGACCTGCCTTAGGTCTCCCCGCAAACTTGGTTGGCAGTGAGTCCAAAGCAGAAATCGAAATATGAAGAAAAATGACATAATAATAATAATAACATATTTTGTAATAATAATACATTGTTCTAATTATATATTATTAAAATAATGATATATTATTATAATGATAATATTATATTCACTATTTACATTATTAGTACTATTGTCCCCATCTTGGTTGCCATTTGTATGACTTTTCAGCCGTTGTACGCTCCGGCCTTCTTCAAACGCCTTCAAATCGCTAACAAGATGAGGACAATGGTCCATATAATGTAAATAATGTAAATACTACCTCATCTCAAAAATCTAGACAAAGATTAATAATATAGTGTCATAATAATATATAAATATGATAATAATAATTAGTAGGTATAATAATATATTGTTATTATAATAATGATACATAGTTATAAAAATATAATGTAATAATAAATTAAAAGAATTATATAATTATATTTTGTTATAATAATGTATTTATTAATGATTCATTGTTATAATAAAAACATATTGCAATAAATATAATAAATTATTATAACAGTCATATAATATTATAATATATTGATATGATATTATATTTTTATAATAATTATATATTGTAATATTAAAACATTTAGTTATAATAATATATTGCTATAATGATAATATATTGTTAGTATAATTATATATTGTTATAAAGATAATATATCGTTATAATAATAATATATTGTTACATATATATAGTTATAAAAAATATGAATTTTTTATAGCAATAATAATATATTTTTAATAGTAATAACTATACAAGACTGATGGCAAAATATACACAATGGAGGAAAATATATCCTAAATACATTATGTATATACTGAAAAAAATAACAATAAGTTGCGAAACACCCCATAAATACATTTTTCATATTTATTATATATATATATATATATATATATATATAAATATATATGTGTGTGTGTGTGTGTGTGTGTGTGTGTGTGTGTGTGAATGAAAATAAACTTACCTCTAACTGCCAGTTGTCCGTAGCATTATACGTGCGGGGTACATGTCGCCTGGGTTTCAAGGGTGCCTTCTCTGCCATTTGGATTATAAGTACCTGAGATTTTCTCATATCCAGAGAATCCATTCCGTAATTTTTATTCCGTTTATCTCGGTTGTAATGGCTGTCTCTGCGGTCATCCCAGTCGACCATGTTTGTAAACTGGCGCATGTCAAGGGGGTCGAATCTGGCAGTATCCCGGCTTCCGCTCCAGTCAACCACTGGTGAATATCGATCAATCGAATTGATCTTTTCAATTGCATTGCCGTTCATCTTGTGAGACACGTTGATGGCTCGCGTCTCGGAGTGTTCGCCTTGCTGGAAGGCTGCACCATCCAACAGGGTCAGAGATGAGGAACAGAGTTCTTTTTTCCGGGCGCTGCTCCGACTTCGACTACGGATCTTTTTGCATTTCCGGGGGCTGCCCAAGAGTAACTCACACTGATCCATTTTGGGATGGAGGTGATCGAACAGATCGAGCGTAAGGAACAGGAAGTATCGAACACTTCTTGCTAAAGGTAAATATTTAGTCTCAAACAGATATATATATATATATATATATATATATATATATATATATATAGATAGATAGATAGATAGATAGATAGATAGATAATGAACTAGATACTTATATTTTGGTATAGAAATTAATCGACTATATAAATATATATAGGTGTGTGTAGATAGATAGATATAAGTAAAATACGTTTTATAGCTAGCTAGATAGATAGATAAATAGTTAGATATGAATAGAATACGTTTTATAGATAGATAGATAGATAGATAGATAGATAGATAGATATGAGTAAAATACGTTTTATAGATAAATAGATAGATAGATAGATAGATAGATAGATAGATAGATAGATAGATAGATACGAACAGACTGAGATAGATAGATAGATAGATAGATTTGAACAGTATAAGATAGATAGATAGATAGATAGATAGATAGATCTGAATAAAATTTGGTAGATAGATAAGAATGAAATAAACTAACAGATCGACAGGTAAATTTATAAATTCAATAAACTGAAAATGTATTGTGATGGATGGAAAAACATTGGGATCCTTAATCCTCTTCACACGGAAATTCCGTTATAAAAAGCGCAAGTCTTATTAAGAATAAACATCAGCGAATATAAACTTTGCCACGTGTTCGCTTCCAGTCCGTCTTCTGCAGCATGGTACCATTCCAGAGAGAACGATCTTCGTTTTCTTTTTAATCCTTCGTGAATTCTATAGAAACAGTTCTTCCATAAATTCCCATATTAATTTTAGAGCCGGTATCAAAATATTGACCCGTTGTGGAGCGTCGAATATATATGTATCGGTGTATGCATGTGTGCGTTTGTATTTGTGTACGTCTAAAAGAAATCGTACAGGTTCGGCCTGTTCTGTCTCAGTAAATGACAACTACTAGCTTAAATGTATGAACTATAGAGCCCTGTGGAATGCGGAATACGATTGATAAGTGTCACGCCTCTGCTGTATTCATTGCATCGGGCATCAAAAGAGTTCGCTTTTCTGATGTGTATTGTCGTAAAACGCACTGATCCCGATTACAGTGGTGGGGTGGAAGGGAGATGAAGAAAGAGAGCTATAAGGGTTCCAATACAAAATAGATAAAGACGGGTGAAGCGAACGTTGTAAAACGTTGGCGGTAAAAACGTAGGCAAACAGCGACAATAGATGATGCGAAAAAGGTATTTAAGAAAAGATCAATGGAAAACTAACATTAATAAAAAATCGGAGGAGAGACTGCGGTGAAATTTTTGTAGTGATTAGTGCTAGCAGAACGCCTGAAATGTGTGTAGTGTCGAGACAATAACAATGATTTCCAGTCAGAAGGATCGGAGTGACGCTAACAAAAGTAAGAAGATTTGAATGAAGCGAAAGCACAATAACAGACAGGAGTTTAGCAACCAAGGTTCGACAAAAAGGGAGTTATTTCACTTTTCGCCAAATTTGTCTAAAATGGCGTCTCAGAAAAAAAAGTGCATGATTAGCATTGAGTAGTTGTATCCTTCTGGGACACTTAATGAGGAAAGAGGGATTGGTTAATCTGGTACTCACAGGGCGAATATGTAGAAAGAGGGACATGGAAAAACAACGCATATAATTTTTGGCTTTAAGCAAATAGATGGCAAAACAAAGTTTTGGAGAAAAAATAGAACATAATATATTAATAAACACAAGGGACAAGAAGACGATGAGGGTCATGATCGCCTACGTCCTGAAAGAAAATTGCACATGAACAAAGAAACAAAAAACGCTAAAATGTCTATAGGGAAAAACACGGGAAGAAAAATGGTGATACACATATTCACATTGTTTTGTTTTTGTATTTAATGTTCACTAAAAGCAAGGCTCAAGAGTTAGTCAAGGTAGTGTATTTCAGAAGGAGGTTGTCGAATTGACGTAAGAGAAAGAAGTAAAATTACATTATATGGATATGTAAACAGGACAATTTTGCTAGAAACAAGAATGAGAGAACTAGATTGCTACGTGCTGTCCGTCCTTCAATATGGCAGTGTATGCTGGACAATACCATCAAAGATGAAAGAAAAACTTGAAGCAACTGAAATGTGGTTCTACAGAAGGATGCTGCGAATATCATGGATCGAGCATGTGAGCAATGATGAGGTTTTGGAAATGATGGAAACAAAAAGGAAATTAATACTGAGCATCATGAAGAGACAGCTGAAGTTCCTGGGATACGCAATGAGGAAGGAGGGCTTGGAGAATCTGATACTAACAAGCCAGATAGAGGGAAAAAGAGACAGGGGAAAGCAACGGATAACATATTTGAAGGACCTAATCAGGTGGATGACGGAACGAGGATTGCATGGTGTAACAGGAGAAGGCGTGCTCAGAGCCACCAGGGATAGGGAAACGTGGAAATCCATGATCGCCTACGTCCTGAAGTGACAGGGCACATAGAAGTAGAAGAATAGATAACTTCTGATACCAGGCATAAAGAATTATAGACTGTAGTGATAGGAGAGAAAAATCCATTCTGTGTACTTTCCACAATATTGCGGTTCTTGGGCAGAAGCAGCCAGAATTAAATTTCTTTTTATTAATTCATTACGAAGGGTATAGGAATGATTTGCCCTTGTGTACGTAGCACGGGTTATCTTAATCCTAATGATCTCGACTGGCAGAATTACGAAATGTATCCCGACTGAACATTTGAGAAATAGCGACAGATTAACGAATCATTTGTGACTTTTTGTCTGTGAGGAAGGATTTGTAGGGGGAAATAATTCATCACCCCCATGGCTGCATAAATGCTTTTGAACTCTAACATGGCTGAAAGGTAAAAATTGAGTAGCTTCCATCCGGATAGTACGCTCTTTTTGTTCAGGTCTGGTTCTTATAAACACAGAGATTATAAAAACGAATCAGGTCATTTCAGGAGTGACCATTTTCAAAGCATCTTTAGCGATGAATCTTATACCTGCGATGCACTTGAGATCTGGTGCGAACATGATTCCCAACAGATGCCAGAAGAAAGGAGCCTCCTTGACAGTACAAACGTTTATCAGGAGAGGCGAAAATATCTGCTCTATTGTTAGAATGGCATTAAATTGGATTTGATTCAAAGTTGGAAGCAGGGTTTTGTTCGATCAGTTGCCAGTCTCTGGTCATTTAGATTTTGGGGGAAGGTGAATTTGGTGGACGAAGAGTTGCCTACCGGAAACTTGTGTCTGTGACAATTGAGTATCAGGTCATTTGTGTCCGTAGAAAAATTGCGTACCTGGATAATTGCGTACGTCTGGTAATTTTTTGAAGTTACCAAATTTTCTTAACAGCTTCTAACTGCGAACCAAATTTTAATTATTCTAAAAAAGGCAAAAAGATAGTTAACATAGCAACTCTTATTAAAAAATAAAATTGCAAATTAGATAATCATAGCGCTATTAGATAAGTCAGTCAGTCAGTTAAGTGCCGCTTAATGGGCAGAAGATTTTCCCGCAGTAGGTTGCCATTGCTTTCTGTGGTAGACTGATTGCCAGCCAAGGCTATAGAACCCAATCTGTTCTGTTATTTCAATCATAGCTAGAGGCAGAAGTGATGTATTATATCGATAGGTAGTAATTAGTGGGGGGGTAAGTTTATTACTTTATGACAATAGATAACCGATCCCCCACTTTATGACCAGTAGAAGCCTTAATCATGATTCCTATTCAGTCAGTCTGTTAAGTGCCATACGTGATACACGCTTTGGGCGATTATGTCTCGAAAGAGAAATGACTGATTGGGCAGAAGATTATCCCGCAGTTGCTTGCCATTGCTTTCTGTGGTAGACTGGTTGCCAGCCAAGGCTATAAAACAAATTATGCCCTATTATTTAACTCATAACTGGAGGGAAGAGACGAATTAATACCTTTGTCAAGGATATTTGTGCGTAAGTGAATGCAAGGAATTCAAGTGGAATTCGAACTCGGCTCGGATTTGTCGTTCCGTGTCGATATCCACTACAGCACAAGGTACATAAATTTCTAAAAAGGAAGAGCTCACATTCATAACTTTTTTATTATTTTAGGAAACTACAAAAATTTTCAGTTTTTGAAATATTTTTAACACTGTTAAACTATCACTGCATTTATAACAAAAATAAACTTCTAATTTAAATTTTTATTTTTTAAATCTGAGATTTCTCCCTATGCTCTTTTCCAAATTTGTGGTAATTTCGTTTAAAGGCTTCAAAAAGTTATCTGAGCTATGCAATTATTCAGGCATGCATTTTTCTAAAGATGCAAATGTCCTGGACGCAAATGTCCTGTAGGCAACTGTTCTAGTAATGACGAATTTAATTGTATGAAGGAAAGACTTGAAGCAACTGAAATTTGCTTCTGCACTAGGATGCTAAATATATCATGGGCAGAACATGTGAACAATGACGAGGTTTTGGAGAGGATGTTTACGAGATGAAAACTGATACTTAACATCAGGAAAAGACAGGTGAAGTTTCTGGGACATGTAGTGAGAAAAGATAGCTTAGAGAATCTGAGGGCAGGCGAGACAAGGGAAAACAATTCCATTTGAATTCCTTGCATTCACTTACGCGCAATACCCTTGGGAAAGATATTAATCCGTCTCTTCACCCCAGTTATGGGTTAGATAATAGGACAGATTGGGTTCTATAGCCTTGGTTGGCAACCAGTCTACCGCAGAAAGCAATGGCAACCCACTGCGGGATAATCTTCTGCCCAGTCAGTCATGTCTTTTCGAGACATGATCGCCCAAGCGTGTATCACGCATGGCACTTAACTGACTGACTTGTGAGTTAAATTAGTTGATTTAAGAAGATGTTTACAGTTGGGGTATTAAGTTATCGAATATAAGGTATATAAATTAAAAGTCAATATCTAAAAATATATAGATATAATTTTGGTTGGCGATAAATACAAAAAGTTAAGCGTAAAATTAGAGGGAAGAAGGTAGACATTGATTGTGCATGCACTTCATGCGAAAAGGCAAATACTGGTCTGGTTTACACAAGAGTAAAAAAAGGTGGACATAACTGCTAATAATACTAGAGTAAATATAGTCTAAAGATCAGAGTAAATTGAGAGGCGTAAATAAAGACTAACGTAAATAAAGAGGGGGGTAAATATAGGGAAAGCAATTAAAAATTTGATCAAATAAAAACTAGAGAGACGTAAATGTTAGAGTAAATAAAGATTAGAGGAAATAAAAATTAAAGGAAATCAAGACTGGTGCAAATAAAGAATTGAGTATATATAGATTAGAGCCAATAAACACTGGGGTAAATAATGGCTAGTAGGAATAAAGGTTAGAGTAAACAAAGATTAAAGCGAATAAAGATTAGTGTAAATAAAGATTAGTGTAAATAAAGATTAGAGTAAATAAAGATTAGAGTAAATAAAGATTAGTGTAAATAAAGATTAGTGTAAATAAAGATTAGAGTAAATAAAGATTAGAGTAAATAAAGATTAGTGTAAATAAAGATTAGTGTAAATAAAGATTAGAGTAAATAAAGATTAGAGTAAATAAAGATTAGAGAAAATAAAGATTAGTGTAAATAAAGATTAGTAATAAATAAAGGTTAGAGTAAATAAAGTCTCGAGTAAACAAAGACTAGAGTAAACAAAGATTAAAGCGAATAAAGAGTAGTGTAAATAAAGATTTGAATAAATAAAGATTAGAGAAAATAAAGATTAGTGTAAATAAAGATTAGTGTAAATAAAGATGAGTGTAAATAAAGCCTAGGGTAAATAAAGATTAGAGTAAATAAAGATTAGAGTAAATAAAGATTAGTGTAAATAAAGATTAGAGAAAATAAAGATTAGTGTAAATAAAGATTAGTGTAAATAAAGATGAGTGTAAATAAAGATTAGAGTAAATAAAGATTAGAGTAAATAAAGATTAGTGTAAATAAAGATTAGTGTAAATAAAGATTAGAGTAAATAAAGATTAGAGTAAATAAAGATTAGTGTAAATAAAGATTAGTGTAAATAAAGATTAGAGTAAATAAAGATTAGAGTAAATAAAGATTAGTGTAAATAAAGATTAGAATAAATAAAGATTAGAGAAAATAAAGATTAGTGTAAATAAAGATTAGTGTAAATAAAGGTTAGAGTAAATAAAGTCTCGAGTAAACAAAGACTAGAGTAAACAAAGATTAAAGCGAATAAAGAGTAGTGTAAATAAAGATTTGAATAAATAAAGATTAGAGAAAATAAAGATTAGTGTAAATAAAGATTAGTGTAAATAAAGATTAGAGTAAATAAAGATTAGAGTAAATAAAGATTAGTGTAAATAAAGATTAGTGTAAATAAAGATTAGAGTAAATAAAGATTAGAGTAAATAAAGATTAGTGTAAATAAAGATTAGAGTAAATAAAGATTAGAGAAAATAAAGATTAGTGTAAATAAAGATTAGTGTAAATAAAGATTAGAGTAAATAAAGATTAGAGTAAATAAAGTCTAGGGTATAAAAAGATTACAGTAAAAAAATGATAGAGTAAATAAAGACTAGAATAAATAATGTCGAGATCAAATATAAACTAGAATAAATAAAGATTAGAATAAATAAAGATTAGAATAAATAAAGCCTGTAGTAAATAAAGATTAGAGAAAATAAAGACTAGGGTAAATAAAGATTAGATTAAATAAAGATTAAAGTAAATAAAGATTAGTGTAAATAAAGCTTAGGGTAAATAAAGATTAGAGTAAATAAAGATTAGAGTAAATAAAGATTAGTGTAAATAAAGCCTAGGGTAAATAAAGATTAGAGTAAATAAAGATTAGAGTAAATAAAGATTAGTGTAAATAAAGATTAGTGTAAATAAAGCCTAGGGTAAATAAAGATTAGAGTAAATAAAGATTAGTGTAAATAAAGCCTAGGGTAAATAAAGATTAAAGTAAATAAAGATTAGTGTAAATAAAGCCTAGGGTAAATAAAGATTAGAGTACATAAAGCCTAGGGTAAATAAAGATTAGAGTAAATAAAGATTAGAGTAAATAAAGATTAGTGTAAATAAAGATTAGTGTAAATAAAGCCTAGGGTAAATAAAGATTAGAGTAAATAAAGATTAGAGTAAATAAAGTCTAGGGTATAAAAAGATTACAGTAAAAAAATGATAGAGTAAATAAAGACTAGAATAAATAATGTCGAGATCAAATATAAACTAGAGTAAATAAAGATTAGAATAAATAAAGATGAGAATAAATAAAGCCTGTAGTAAATAAAGATTAGAGAAAATAAAGACTAGTGTAAATAAACATGAGAGTAAAAAAAGATGAGAAACATAAAGACTAGAAAAAATAAAGATTAGAATAAAAAATTGAGTAAATAAAATCTAGATTAAATAAAGTCAAGAGTAGAAAAAATTAAGGTAAATAAACATAAGAGTAGATAAAGATTTGAGTAAATAAAGATTGACTAAATAAAATCTAGAGTAAATAAAGACTAGAGTAAATTAAAGTAATTTTTTCGATTAAAAACGGCTTAAAGTTTAAAGTAATTAAAAGTCGAGTAATTAAAGAATAGAACAAATAAAGACTAGTGTAAATAAATATTTGTGTAAATAAAAATTATAGTAAATAAAGACTAGAGTAAATGATGTCTAGAGTAAATAAAGACTTGGATAAATAAAGACTAGATAAGTAAAGATTAGAGGAAATAATGTATAGAGTAAAGACTGGAGTAAATAAAACTGCAGAAAACAATGACTGGTGTAAATAAAGATTAAATTAAATAAAGACTAGAGTAAATATAGATTAGAGTAAAGAAAGATTTGGGTAAAAAAATATAAGATGTGTTGTGGTGCAGTGGATATCGGCTCGGAAAGAGAAACCGGGGAGCCGAGTTCGAATTCCAGTTGAATCCATTGTATTCACTTACGCGCAAATACCCTGGGAAAGGTATTAATCCGTCTATTCCTTCCAGTTATGGGTTAAATAGCAGGACAGATTGGGTTCTATAGCCTTGGTCGGCAATCAGTTTACCGCAGAAAGTAATGGCAACCTACTGCGGGATAATCTTCTGCCCAGTCAGCCATGTCTCTTTCGAGACATGATCGCCCAAGCATGTATCACGTATGGCACTTAACTGACTGACTGAAATATAGACTAGCGCAAATTAAGACTAGAGTAAATAATGACTAATGCAAATGGAGGAACTAAAGGATTTGAAACCAGAGGAAGCATTATGTCAAAGTAGGTGCAGTTTCTTCTTCTTCTTCTTCTTCTTCTTCTTCTTCTTCTTCTTCTTCTATGCGCCCTGTCCTTTCAGGACGTAGGCGATCATGTCTTTCCACTTATCCCTATACATGGTGGCTCTTAGTATGTTTTCTCCTGTTACACCTCGCAAAACCCGTTCCTTCATCCACCTGATCAGGCTCTTCAAATATGTCATCCGCTGCCTTCCTCTGTCTCTTTTTCCTTCTATCTGACCTCTCAGTATCATGCTCTCCAAGCGCTCCTTCCTCATTGCATGCACCGGGAACTTCAGTTGTCTCTTCATGATGCTCACTTATTATTTTTTTTTTTTGGTGCCATTCTTTCCAACACGTCATCAATGTTCACATACGCGGTCCATGATATCCGCAGCAACCTTCTGTAGAACCACATTTCCGCTGCTTCAAGTTTTTTCCTCATCTTCGATGATATTGTCCAGCATTCACTGCCGTATTGAAGAAGATATGGTGCAGTTTACATTGGTGTAAAATTATATGTGTCGTCGGTTTTCCACCAGTGTCGAAAGAGTAGTTATAAGCTTATTCGAGGATTAAATGTAAACATATATCCATTTTCCATAAGAATAAATAAGGGAAATTTTATTGGGTAGGTTTAATTCTAATCCCCACTAGACAGATCCCTTTCTCATTGGAGGATATTTTAGTTCTTCGTTTATGTTCTGTGGCCCTCCAGAATGTGGGCAATCATGCTCCTCCACATAGTCCTACCTTTTGCAGCTCTTAATATATTTTATCTTGTTATTTCTCTCAAGTCCTGCTCTGCCGTTCATTTTTCTTAAGCTCTTTATATATATCACACGCTATCCTTCCCTGTCCCTTTTCCTTTTATCTACACTGTGCGTATCAAATTCTTTAAGCCTTCCTTCCTCGTTACATGTCCCAGGAACTTCAGCTGTCTTTTCCTGATGTTAAGTATGAGTTTCCTTTTTGCTTCCATTTGCTTCAAAACTTAATTGTTGCTCACATGTTCGATCCGTGGTATCCCCAGTATCCTTCAGTAGAACCACATTTCTGTTGCTTCGGGCCTTTTTTTCATCTTTGAAGAGATTGTCTAACATTTGCTAAAATACAGGAGAGCAGATATTACGTAATAGATCAGCGCTCTTTTCTTTGATTCTAACGGAAATTTGATGTCTCTCAACACTGGTAAACTTTTGAAAAGCGTCCTTATCTATCCCAATACACGTTCGAATCTCAGTGTCGCACATTTCGTCTTCCATTAGAACACTTTTAAATTTCTTTAACTACTTGAGTCTAGTATTCCGGACCTGTAATTAACCTTTTGCGCTACTTTTTTGATGATAACCAGACTTTGAGATTTGAAAAAATATCACTCGACTGGTCGACGGCGGTCGAGGGCGAGCGAAAATTTATTCGCCCCCAAATCATTTTACTCTACGGACTCCATTTTCTTTATAGTCGCCTTACATAAACATACCGTGAATCTTTGACGGAAAAAATGAAAATTTAATTAAAATTTCGAACGTGTTAGAAGGGATTTAAAAAATTTAAAAAAATTTATCGTTTCTCTTAATAATAGCATAAACGTTTTGATGATAAAACTCTGTCTTAAGTTTAAGCCCTTTTAACTGTTTTTTAAGTTGTTTTTTTTTTTTGGCAATTGAGTTGAGGTATCTAAATTCGTAGTTTCTTTCTTCTGTTTGACTACAAACTCCATCAAATTGACGATAAAAAATAACAAATCTGATATTCTCAACGATTTTCTATAAAAATTTACTTTTTGTTTTTCGGTGCGTAGTTGAAAGAAGGATGCGTATTTTTTTTTCTTTCAAATGTTCGTTTTTACTTTTCGTAAGCAATCTGGGCGACCGAGACATATTCCACTCTGGAAGAGTTAATTAAACGAATGTTTATACTGACCGGGACGAGAGGGAGACCAAAGAGTTTAATAATCTCATTGCAACAACTTCAATGACATACTTTTGGGTTGTAAAAGTTGGGTTGGGTTTCTCTATATTTGAATGGATACGTTTCATTGCTAGATATTTAATCGACCGCGGGTGAGTAAAGCACTAAACTTAATTTTAATCGTCTGAGTCGATCGGGCGAGTGAAATCTCAAAGGCTGATGATGACCACTCATTCAGGTTTCTTATAGTTTTTGTTTAGACTTTTCTATGATTATTCGTAAGCTGGTGAATATCGTTTCTTCTTTATTTTAATTGGTCCTTCCTCAGCCATTAATTAGTTTGCTTTGTTATAGATTTAGTTTGAGTTAAAATTCGCAGGACAGCCAGGTGCAATGTAATATTTTGCAATCTGTTCTCTCAGAACATTTTTCAGAGAAGTGAGAGTGAACCACACTAAGTGTTCCAAATTCGTGGATTTGTCCCTGATTAATTTAGTCTAATTACCTATCCGAAGGCCACATTTATTGATCTCGGATTTGATATTGCAGTAATTGTGAGTGGCGTTATTGATTACGAATACTCGAAAGCTATGAAAAGTAAGTCTCACTAATATAGTTTGAGGTGATAGGCGATTTTTAATACTTTGATATTGAGATAATAGTATGAAGAAAAAGGAATAACGTTTCAAATGAGAAGGAATGAAGGATTGACAAATTTTATGAATGACTCTGAAAAAGATAATGAAAACACAAGAAAGGAATGATAACAGAAGATAAGGAATCAAAAAGTGAAAGAAATATGGAACAAATAAGGAGAAAGAAAATGCAGATAATGAAAAATGAATGAGAAAGAAAAGAAAAATAGTAAATCAAAATAAGAAAGAAATGTGGTGAAGAAGAACTAGTCTAAAAATATAAGTATTAAAATATGAGAAAAGAGGAAGAAATATTTTTATAGAAGAATAAAAAGGAGGAAGAAAATTGAAAAAAGAATGATAAAAAGTTAGCTATCAAAGTACCAAAAGCCAAAGGGTTAGAAATTAAAATGAAAGAACGGAATTGAATAATGAAATAAAGGAGAGCGATTTCATTTCTAGTAGGCAATGAAAAATGTATACAAGAGAAAAAAATGAAAGTGAATGGAAGAAAAAATGAGAGAGAAAAAATAAAAGACAGAAAGAAAGAAAGAAAAAGTGTAAAATAAAATCGAAAGAAAGAATAAATAAAAATAAAATAAAGAAAGAAAGAAAGAAAGAAAGAATGAGTGGAAAATAAAATTGAAAGGGAAGAAAAAAGAAAGAATAAATAAAAAATAAAAAACAATAAAAAAGAAAGAAAGAAAAAGTGAAAAATAAAATCGAAAGGGAAAAAGTAAAAAAGAATGAGCGAAAAATAAAATAAAAAAGACAGTAAGGAAAGAAAGAAGGAAATAAATAATGAAAAAATAAAGAAAGAATGAATGAAAAAAATTGACAGGGAAAAAGAAAGAAAGAATGAGTGAAAAGTAAAATTGAAAAGGCAACAAAGAAAGAAAGAAAGAATGAAAGAAAGAAAGAAAGAAAGAAAGAAAGAAAGAAAGAAAGACAATAAAACCGAAATGACAAATAAATGAAGAAGGAAAGAAATTTAGAAAATAATAAAGAAAGAATGAATACAGGATAAAATCGAATGGGAAAAAATAAAAAGAATGAGCGAAAAATAAAATAAAAAAGAAAATAAGGAAAGAAAAATAAAGAAGTAATGAATAAAAAGTAAAATCGACAGGGAAAAAGAAAGAATGAGTGAAAAAAATTCAAAAGGTAAGAGAGAAAGAAAGAAAGAAAGAAAGAAAGAAAGAAAGAAAGGAAGAAAGAAAGAAAGAGTGAAAAAAAACCGGTGACAAATAAATAAAGAAGGAAAGAAATATAAAAAAGAATAAAGAAATAACGAGTAAAGAATAAGATCGGAATAGCAACAAAGAAAGAAAGAAAGAAAGTAAGAAAGGAAGAAGGAAAGAAAGAAAGAAAGAAAGGAAGAAGGAGAGAAAGAAAGAAAGAAAGACACTTATAAAAGGTCGATAACAGTTACAGTTTCTTCAAAAAGCATTTAGTTACGACATAGTTGACATGAAGACAAGGACGTGAGAGACAAGAAAAGAGAAGACTAAATACTGAATATTATGGAAACAAAAAAGGAACCCTCAAAAACGTCCCTGGTGCGCTTAGCGAGCACAAAAAAGTACGAGATTAAGGTAGGTGTTTGAATAGTTGATTAGACGAATATTGGAAAAGACTGGAGAGACCCAACTTCTTCCCGAAAAGATTAAAATACAAAAAACTGAAATAGAAAAATGAAGGAAAGGAAATACTGAAAAGAAAATATAAAAATGACAAAACAAATGAGGAAATCTTAAAAACAATATAATCTAAATGTGAAATAAAAAAACAACAAGCCTATTCATGAGCGCACTGATAAGTTAAACAGTAGAGAGAAATCTTGATTGTTAATAGTGAAAGTGAAAGTAAAAATAGAAAAACACGTGGTTGGTAAGGAGAAGCTTGCTGAAAACAAGTACATCTGAAGCGTAAACATATAAACAAGAGATTCCACAACAAATGGAAATCTATAAATAGCAACATAACAATTGCATTGCAAGAAGCGTGAAATGAAAATACATTTTATGTCGCAATCATATAATGAAATCAATATATAATATAGTAATAAATATCAAATATAAACATAATATATAAAATCTCTAAATTTAAATAAAATTTTAAAAAGAAAATTAAACAAGAAATTTAACTTAAGGTGTGTGTGTATGAATGTAAGTAAGTATACATACGTGTATATAAGCAGGTACTCACCGATATATAAATATATATCAGGTGTTCACTGAACAGTGCTTAACGTAATATAACAGAGCTATAAAGTATATATTAGTAGATATACAGTACTCTGCAAAAGTATTAGGACAATAACTATTTTATCTTTTATGAGACATATTGACAGAAAATAAACAATTTAATTAAAGTAATTTTATTTGATTTACTCAACAAATGCTTTAATAAGAGAAAATACTTGTTACAAAATAAATTTAATATTTAGTATTTTGATCACAGCCTTCATTCTGTCAGGCATTGATATCACAAGCTTCTTCAATGTATCTAATGGTATCTCCTGCCAAGCAGCTTGTATTTGTTCCCAAAGTGTGTCTTGCGAAGTAACATTAGATTTATCAATTTGAGAGGTGGGAATAAGAAAAAGTCAGTCATATCCAAGGATAATAGAATAATGAGTAGTTTCAAAATGACTTGTTTAATAGAAAATAGAAAAAATTAAATATAACTTCTTTTTAATACATTTCTTTTACACCTAGTTTTAAATAATCAATATTTATTAGCAATTTACTTGGCTTTTCACCTGTATTTGAATTCCAGTGAGGTTTTTAGGAAAATTACCCCTGTCCTAATACTTTTGCACACTACCGCTAGTGTGCAAATGTGTTAGGACAGGGGTGATTTTCAACTTTATTTTGATGCCTCATAAAAGATAAAATAGTTATTGTCCTAATACTTTTGCACAGTACTCCAAATATTATCCTACTTCTAAAGCACCACTTGAAGTTTCATGTACTACGCAATCCTCAGGTGTATATTATAAGCTGGCCGTTTTTAAATTTAATTTTTGTTTTTAGTACTAGCGTAGTATAAGGTCGTTATTTATTTATTATCTTACTTTCTTTCATTTTGTTCTATAATTATTTTATACATATGCATATGCATATATATAAATAAATACACACACACACACACATATATATATATATATATATATATATATATATACATATATATATATATATATATATATATATATATATTAAATAGCACTGTACAAAACAAGATCATTAACTGCAGGTATACTCCTGTCGAATTCAACATATGAGGAACCGACAACTACATTGAGTTTTTATGTTTGTATCGTATGTGACACTTGAGTTCTGTTAGGGCATACAAGTCCACACATTAGGGACAATTTCGAAACATAGAAACGGGATATTTACTGAGGCTTTCGCCGTTGCCTTTCATTGCTTAGCCGGTTAATACGACGGATAGAGTAAATAAAAACTAGATTAAATAAAGTCTAGAGTAGAAAAGATAAATACGACGGATTTAAATTTTCTGAAAACACTCTAGCAAAAATAACTCTAATTAACCCTATCCAGGATAACTTGTTAGTATCAGGTAGATTGACACCTGAGAGGATAGTCTTTATCTCCTTTTTATACCTGGGCTTCGGCTATTCATCATTCCTTTCTCCACTTTCAAGCTAGCTATACATGAAGGTATTCTGTCGTCACTCATCCTTGCAACATGACTAATACAGCAAAGTTGTGATGTAATCAGGAAAGTTCCAATTCCAACAATGTTACATTTTTGCGAGTAGATCGGCATTGGACACCCTAACAAGGCAAGAGGATTTCAATCTCCGTGTAGAGGCTATTTTGTCCACCAGACTTTTTGTCCACCAGACTTTCATAACATACACTGTTGCATTAACAAAATGGAAACTAACTAAATTAGAAACAACAACAACAACAACAACAAGAACAACAACAACAATAATGATAATAATAAGGTAGAACAATGGAACAAAATGGAACAAAACAACACATTGAAAGAATCCCTGGAAATCCCAGCTTAAGAGATATACAAAAAATTGTCTTATTAAGTACAGCCCACACACTAAGGAAAACTTTGTCTATGTAACGCTAGGGATGATAGGGGAGATAGAAAAAAACATGAATTGGAGCCATGATAACACGCCACGACCTGCCTTAGGTCTTCCTGCAGACTTGTTGGAAGTGCGACCATAACAGAAATCGAAATATGATGAAAAATGACATAATAATAATAATAATAAAAAAATAGTGTGTGTTCA
Source organism: Ascarosepion bandense (assembly GCA_037127315.1). Lineage (NCBI taxonomy): Eukaryota > Metazoa > Mollusca > Cephalopoda > Sepiida > Sepiidae > Ascarosepion > Ascarosepion bandense. Next base: position 9,353,639 of record JBBBDQ010001236.1, read on the forward strand.
GCAAAAAAAAAAAACTGCTTCAGGGGTTTGAAAGAATTGCAGAGGGATATTAAAGGAATTACTAAAACCAACAAAAGACAGGAATTGAAGGAAATGCGTGATCCCCTACACCCACAAATTATTTGGTACATGAAAGGAAAAAATCGTTTCGTCGTGTACCAGAGATTCCAGAGCAACTCGGCATTAATTAAGTTTATTTGGATCATATCTAGGTATGAAAGGCTAAGCAAATTGTTTTAGAAAAAAATGAATGCATATAATGCACTATAATATGGCCTAGTGACGACCGCGTTTTGAAGCGGCTGTTGTATGGGGAAAACTGTTTTAGAGTCTGCTCGCGAATGAGGCTATTGAAACTATTCAACGATAGTGAGAAGCTTTCACTAACCCTACATAAATTGACGATTCGAACTGGGAAATGGTGATAAAAATGGTGATAAAAGCAGGTAGAGAAGCAGAGTATTAGATATGGAATTTATGGAAGATTAACAAGGAAATGTAGAATCTGAGAAGCTTTTTTTATATTTTGAGAGTAAAAATCTAGGACTTAAATGTTTCATTTTTGATGGCCGAACTGGTGCGGAAGGCAGTACGAAAAATAAGATGGAAATTTCATGGTATCCCGGATAGGCGAATTTACTACAATCAGAATGCAGATTTTATGAAGTATCCCAAGTCGAATTCAAGAAATTGCTGCAGACAATCTTTTCGTTTTTTCGTTTTTTCTAGTTTTCATCTGACTTTTTTTTATTCCAAACATCTTTCTGAGAAGTGAATTTATTTCCAGACACAAACATTTTCTGCTTTGTGAACGATTTTCTTCATTTCTGGCAAGCAAACAATTTGATTTATCCTGCCTTTGTTTGCACTACAGTTCCATCGATATATATATATATATATATATATATATATATATATATCTTCCGAAAGAAGCACACACAATAAATGTATGAAATGGAATAAAATAAAAAAGAAAGAATTCTATACATTCAGTTTTTTTTATTGTAATATATTTTCGAAATAAAATTTACTTTTCTGAAAAGTAAAGTTGATATTGTTATTACGGATGACTGTATGTTCTTTGGCGTGTGCACCCAAATCTCATTCATTTTTTCCCACAATTATTCGTTTGCAATTGTTCCACCACGCATTCCTGAATCTAGTCGGGACCCCTGCCAAAGAGTGATAGTTAGTAATCTCCTCTTGCAGAGTAATTGTTTAGAATGTCTACAAATGCAAAATACGACAGAAGGCCAAAAAAGAAAATCAGCCAAGACGTTTTAAGCAAAGCAACAATAAAAATGGTTCTTGACGTAAAAAAAAAATGTCTGATGATGAAAATAACTCTTTTTTCTAGTGGCGCTCAGCTGTCCGACACAATGAAAAATCCAGATTTTGTTTTAATCTCGGTCATTTTAGAACATACATGATTATCTTTAATTTATTTGTTTGAACATTGTTTTTAATATAAATATGTAATGGTGAAGTGGGTATCGGCTCGGAAGAAGAAATCGGAGTGGCAAGTTCGAATTCCAGTTGAATTCGTTGCGTTTACATTTGTTCAAATGCCTATGGGAGATGTATGTGGGTTAACTAGCAAGATTTACCGGGTTCTATAGCCGTGGTCGGCAACAAGTCTAACGCAGAAATAATGTCAACCTAAATCTTCCACCCAGTTAGTCTAGAATGTATCACGAATGGCACTTAACTGACTGACTGAATATAATAGTCGGAAACATAATTAAAATTCCTACTGGGAATAAAGTGGGGGATTAGTTTTCTATTGTCATGAAGTAATAAACCAATCACCCATTAATTACTACTTAATAATATAATAATAATTACTATATAATAATAAACTGAACCCCCACTATTTACTACTTAATAATAATCTCTTCCCCTTCTAGCTATGAATCAAATAATAGGACAGATTGAGTTCTATAGCCTTGGTCGGCAACCAGTCTAGCGCAGAAATAATGTCAACCTAAATCTTCCACCCAGTTAGTCTAGAATGTATCACGAATGGCACTTAACTGACAGACTAATATAGAGAAATACATAAAAATATACTGCTTAATTAAAAACCGAGTATCTACTTTGTTATATCGCGGGAACGATATAAATTACAAGGTAAATCACGAGTGGAAAGATTTACACAACACGTCAGGGGTAAAAAAAAGTAAGAGAATTTATTGGATGGAAAATTACAAGTAACAGGGAGTTCATAAAATGGTAAATCAAGACGGAATGGGAACGGAAGTCGAATCGTTCTGTACTTGCCTTACTCGATATTTCTCAAACTCTTCGACGAATCATTTTTTTAAACTCTGGGGTGGCCTAATAATTATGACCGGTAGTGTATATTTCACCCAGTATTAGCAACATGTTTAGTAGAACTTTGTCATCATGTATTTCTTTATTTTCCTTCAGGTCTCTCCAGAATTTCATATCTTTTTGATTGATTCATTCATTTTCTCTGGTTTGTCCGCCCATTGCATGTTATTTAAAGCCTGAAAATATTTTTAGATTCTAAGAACTTTTTATTTTCAGATAATAATTGTTTAGTGAGGCAAGTTTTACTAATTAACCAATAGCTGGGGGAAGAAATAATGGATTCATATCTTTCCCAAGGGCATTTGTGCATAAATGAATATAATGAACCTGTTATGTCGTGGGAACGATATAAATAACAAGGTAAATTTCGAGTGGAAAGATTTACACAACACGTAAGGGGTAAAAAAATAAGTTTATTTTACGGAAAAGTACAAGAATATTTATAAAATGGTAAGTCAAGACGGAATGGGAGCAGAAGTCGAATCGTCGCTTACTTCCTTACTTCGATTCTTCTTAATCTCTTCGGCGAATCAACTGTCGAGGGTGATAGGATGGTCCATTATAACATGCTCAAATACGAGTATCTATTAAAAATAATGTTCAAACAAATAAATTAACTATGTTGGTTTGTTAATTTAATTCGTAAATCTTGGGAAATTTCTGTAACATGATCATCTTTTCTTACAGATTTATTCTTGATTCAATAAATTGCTATGCCATGATGTTGGTTTCTTAAACCATTTCGTAAATCTCCGGAACTTTCCGAAACATAATTATATTTCCATACAGATATATTTTCTTGAATCAATAATTTGTTATGCCATGATGGGAAAGATAGTTGAGTGGTTTCACTTTGCTTTCTTCGCTATTTGAAATTCAGTGTTTCCTTTTCTTTTTCACTCAAGAATATAAGCTCTAGTTTACCCTGTTACTTAACTGGACATCAATGGATATCATAGAATCCATAATAGCATACCGTTAATTGTGTACTTTCAAATCTTTTCAAAGATCGTATATTAAACAAGTGTAAATTTTTAAGTATCTATAAAGTGTTTTTATAAAAGATTGAAAAGCGACACCGGTATCCGAAGACACATTGGGTTGGCGAAAGATGCCTTCCAAAAGTTAAGCAAAATATTCGGAAACAGAAAAATTTCATTGTAAGCAAAGAAGAGAGTACTGAACTGCCATGTGATATCAGCCCTCCTATATAGACCATCTCACCACAGATGGAGAAGATACCCGAAACTGAAACAAAAGATATGTGGTTCTACAGAAGGATGTTGAGAACAACATTGTGAATATAGGTGAACAATTATGACGTTTCAGAGAATATGAAATATAAAACGAATTTTATACTTAGAATAAGAAAGAGACAGATGGGGGTTTGCGGGCACTTACTGCGGGAAAACTATTTCATGTGTCTTTCAAGACATGATCGCCGAAGCGTGTATCACGTATGGCACGTAACTGATTAATTAAATAAAGAAAGAGGGCTGAGAAAATTTGACACTTGCAGGTCATTGTAAAGATAAAATGAAAAGAGAAAAGCATCTCATCACCTAAGAGGGCTTATGTAATTTATTGGCAGAATAGGGAATAGGAGAGATAGCAAAAAATTTGCATATTCCAAAGAGTCAGATGGGACAGGAAATTGTGGAGATACATTATCGCAAGGCTTGAAGGGATAGGGCACATAAAAGAACAAAATAGTATGCATCTCGTGAGAATTGCTTACAGTTTGGGTACCGAATTTTTCTCCGTCTGGAATGGGTGGCAACCACAGCTAGCAAATCGAATCTACTCTGACATTGTGCTTATACCGGGGTCGAGAACAGATGAATTGGTAGCTTTTGTAAAGCTATTCCGCAAAAGCAAATATAACGAACGAAGTCGGATTTCGAACACGGCTCGTCGATTTCGATTACCGAGTAGTTAACTGCTGTTGTACAAATCCATGATAACGAATGGCAAATTTCAAAGCTTCACCAATTTTTTCATTTTGACAATAAACTAGTATAGTATAATCTTCTCTGTTATAATAAAAGATCGTTGTGTATATATATAGATATATTAAATCAAAACAACCCAAACTTAACAAAATCACGTTTAAATCTGGTCATAGCACATTACATTGCATTTGTTGTGACGTCATAGAACCGCGTTACAAATTTACGAACTGCGTTTGCTATTTTTGGTAACTGTTATCATTGCTTAGCAAAGTTTTATGTCAACGCAAGATAAAATCTTCTTTGATGGTGGAAGATTTTATGTTAACGTCCTTGTAACCACTCTGAAGATGGCTCATGTCAGCCGAAAGCTTAAAACCAATTTAATAAAAAAATATCCAAATGTTGGAGAATTTTTATTTTTATCTTCAACTGAAATTAAAGCCAAAGTAAGATGTTTAGAAAATTATCTGCTGCCTCGAAACACTATATATATATATATATATATATATATATAGGGGAGAAACTGTGAGAAAATAGCTAATGATCCTATCAAATATTTTGCCGTCATTTTGACGGCAAAGGTACACTCGTATTAGTAAAATAAATAAACATACTATTTACATTCCAGTCTTTTAAAAGAGCAATTAGCAAATTTCCCAAGGTTTATCTCTGTATATCAGTCGCTGCTTATATATATATATATATATATATATATATATATATATATATAACTGTGAATTTGTCGTAGAACAATATATATATATATATATATATATATATATATATTATCTTTTGGAGATCAACATGGGGAAACATAAATGAACTACACAAAGACATAAACTACAAAGCTTGCACCAAATATTAAGTTTACGCTACAATATAGCTATAATGATTTGCCATTCCTAGACATACTCATAAAAACAAAAACAATTGCATCATTACAGACATTTACCATAATTTCACACACACCCAACAATGGCACCATTTCAAGAGTCATCACCCTAAAAGTTGTCTAAAATCTATCCCCCTACTCCCTAGCACGACGAATTTGCACAATAGTAACTGACGAAACCCTTCGTAAAATACGCCTCCAGGAACTACGAAAATCTGTACAAATAAGAGAATACCCCACTAATAAACAAGGGTTTCCAACTAGCAGAATTCCTCCTAAATTATAAAAAAAAAATAGAAAAAAATCATTCTAGCATACGTTTCCACACATAAAAAACAACTGTATGTCTCCCAGCGTTTACATGAATGCAGTGGAGGTAAATTCAGAGTAATGCCCATCTACCAAAATGCAGATTATGACACACTAATGATGCAGGAAGAAATATTCATAAAAAATACAAGCCTTCCCTCAACAAAACAATATGAAAAACCCAAGAACACACAGACGAACGAAATTCAAACGCGAAACACACACACACACACACACACACACACACACACACTAAATTCAAATAGTATGACAAAAACAACAAAAAGAACTAAATGACTCGTAGTTAGAATTGAATCAAAATCGCTGAAAACAATTTTGAAGTACAAAGACGAAATCAAATTTCGCAGATCAGTAAAAAAACATTTTTAAAGTCAATGAAGGCGACAGGAGAAACTAAACGTGCGAGACTGAAAGAAAAACCAACACGCACGCACGCATATGACATCTCTGACCTGCCCTCCACTGGAATTTTCTGTTTATAAGCTATAACTTGGTCATCAGAAAAACAAAAGGAACTCAAAATTTGATGTCACAAAATTTATTCGCCCGAAGAGAGTCAACTTTAAACTCGAAACACGTGTAACGACACAAATAGCTTTATGGACAGTTAATATACCATACAAAAAGCAAGTAATATTAATAATAATATCAACAATAAATCTAAACTTTAAACAAAACTTTCATTGCTTCTCGAAATTTTGTTCTATACAAATTTTTCTCGTTGGAACAACCACTATTTCTGTTTTTAATATATATATATATATTTAATCATATCACTGATGTGCAGGGGGCTACATAGGAGTGAAAAGATTGAAAAAGAGAAAACCGGAAGCCACATCCTAAACAGGTAATAAGGGATGAGCCTCTTCACCTGTTCAATAGACGTTGGTGGAGTGTGAACCGGGCGATAGTTTAATCTATCTAATATATATATATATATATATATATATATATATATATATATATATATATATATTAGTTCAAACTTTATTATAATGGACACCTTGTGTTTAAAATAGACGGTGAGTTTTTATCTATTAACCAATTTCTGTTACGTTTAAGGGCCTGCGTCTTTATAAAATCTTAAAAAAGATTTTTTCAGGGAAGCCGATTGGAACTATTTTCTTGAATGCGTAGGCCAGGAGACGTTAAAACAAATATTTAGGGAATAAAAATTAAGCGTCTGTTACAATTACAAATTGTCCAGTACAAAATAATATAAATGTCAGATTGAAAGTAAAACCATAATATATATGTGTTTGTGTGCGCGTGCGCGGGCATGTGCGTGTGTTGAATAAATAATATAAATATTAATGTTAATATACTAATAAATAAATAAATTACTTACAGTTCAGTGTGAGAATAAAATAATCAGGTTGATAAAATATGAAGCCATATATATATATATATATATATATATATATATATATATATATATATATCACCGAAGTTAAGCAACGTTGAGCTTAGTCAGTACTTAGGTGGGTGACCACTTGGGAATACCAGGTGATGTTAGCATTCACGGATGTGCGTTGTGGTGCGGTGGATGTTGGCTTGGAGTGGGGAATCGGTGAGCCGAGTTCCAATTCCAGTCGAGCACACTGCATTCACTTGCGCACTAGTACCCTTGGGAAAGGTATTAATCCGTCCGTTCCCTCCAATTATGGGTTAAATAATTGAGGTCTGCTGTTCATGCAATCTGTGGCAGATTTCTGCACCGATTGTTTGTCATCAGCAGTTCCAAAAAGAGTGGATGGTACTACACAATGCCTTCACCACTATAAACAAATCTCTGTGTGGATGTCTTACTAAGGTTAGACCCTCATATATCGAAATCGATGGGAGAGTTCATAATATATATATATATATATATATAACATGTTGATGAACCACGTATACTGTCTTAATATGTATAGGAAAGAATATTAAAAAGTTTTGAATTTAAAAATGTATTTTTGGACAGTATTTGTTTATTTTTATTATTCTATTTTATATTTCAGACCGCCCTCGGTCCTTCATCAGAAACAAGTGATTTTAAAATTTGAATTAGAAACGTATTTCGCGAGAGCGTCTATGAATTTTCTGTTTATTTTAAAATCACTTGTTTCTGATGAAGGACCGAGGGCGGTCTGAAATATAAAATAGGATAATAAAAATAAACAAATACTGTCCAAAAATACATTTTTAAATTCAAAGCTTTTTAATATGCTTCCTTATATATATATATACTACGTTTTAAGCACGGCACGGAGTTCTATGCATTATGCAATCCATATTCTCTCTCTCTCACTCTCTCTCTCTCTCTTTGTCTGTCTGTCTCTCTCTCACACACACATATTATTCATAAATTCTTTTCGGACACTTAGTGAGGCCTCATCCGGACGTAGACCTTACATTCTCGTATCCGATATCTAAATCTGTCTAATACCTCGGCGCTCTTTCTTGATCGTATATCTTATTGTTATATACTGCACCTGAGAACCGATGTTGATAACGTCTTCAAATATAGCGATGGGCAAACTGTCTATAATAATATATCCACTTAATTCACTCTCTCGTCAGGTGACATGTCGTAGAGTGAAGGTATGTTCGAAGGTGACCGCACACACACATCGAGGACCAGAAGCCACACTTGTCCGCGGTGTTTCCAGGTCATTCTCGGTCTTAGTTCAAATTCCCTCTCGACCGACTCCTTACTGCTGATAGTTTCTGTCTTTTGTATCAGTGATTATGATCTATCATTTACATAATTCCAAGACTCGGCATTAATTTCTGTAGTAGATTGATTGCCAACCAAGGCTATAGAACACAATCTGTCCTCTTGCTTAACTAATAGCTGGAGGGAAAATAGACGGATATGTAGGTATTTGTGTGTAAGTGAATGCAACGAATTCAACTGGAATTCGAACACGGATCTCCAATATTTCGTTCCGAGCAGATATCCACTGCACCACAACACACACTAGTCATGTTAATAAGTTCATTAATAAGTACTAGTCGTATGAATAAACAGCAAAGAGCATAACCTCGCCCCGAGGAAGATACATTTTTTGTACTTAACCTGGAACATTCTGATTTTCCTCTGAGAACATGTTCATCAAATATAAATAAACTTCTTTGTTTAAACAAAAATCTAATCTCGATGTGATCATTTTGTAATATCAGTCAGTTAAGTGCCATACGTGATACGCGCTTTGGGCGATCATGTCTTGAAAGAGACAAGACTGACTGGGCAGAAGATTATCCCGCAGCAGGTTTCCATTGCTTTCTGCGGTAGACTGATTGCTGACCAAGGCTATAGAACCCAATATGTCCTGTTATTTGATTCATAGGTAGAGGCGGAAGACATGCATTATATTATTAAATAGTAATTAGCGGAGGATCAGTTTATTACTTCATGACAATATAAAACTGATCCTCCACTTCATGCCTAGTAAAAGCCTTAATCATATTTCCAATTATTATATTCAGTCAGTCAATTAAGTGCCATACGTGATACGCGCTTTGGGCGATCATGTCTCGAAACAGACATGACTGACTGCGCAGAAGATTATCACGCAGTAGGTTGCCATTGCTTTCTGCGGTAGACTGGTTGCCGACCAAGGCTATAGAACCCAATATGTCCTATTATTTAACCCATAACTGGAAGGAAGAGACGGATTAATACCTTTCCCAAGGGTATTTGCGCGTAAGTGAATGCAAAGAATTCAACTGGAATTCCAACTCGGCTTCCTGATTTCTCGTTCCGAGCCGATATTCACTCCGCCACAACGCACATATAAAAATTGAATTAACTGGGGGAGCCTACGGAAATTAGATACAAGAACCCGAAATCTCATCATATTTAAAATTCTATAAGGCAATGACGAGTTAAAAATACTGGTCTGCGATGGGTAAACACCCATTACACTGAATGATGAACATTTTCATAAAAGAAACAAGAAAAAGAATTGAAAATGGAAAGAAAAATAAACAAATAAAGAAGAGTTTAGAAGAATAAAAACTACATAGAAACAGTTAATCACTACCAGAAAGAAAAATGTAAATTGCCTCAGTGCTACGGAAAATCATACGTGGCTCGACAGGGCGTTGGCGTTCCTTAGTGGCGCCTCTGTGTTAGTCCCATCAGCTCACCATATACACATACCGGACTGGCTCTACCTCTTATACTCAAATTAGACATATTATCTATAGCTTGCTTTTGGGCCTATGAAGTAGCCCAGTGCATATGCTTTTGTTGCCGTTGTTTGTACTTGTCTTTAACGAAGGGAGAAGAAATGAATTAGAGAGTGACTTCCGATGTCTAGCAGATTCAGACCCGCGTATTGACTACAAGGTGAAAATTCTCGACGAAAAACCTTAACAGCAGAATCACCTTTTACATCTAAGCCCCTTCCTCCATATAATTCATCATAAATTTAATCCCAGATGAATGAAAAGGTGCACAATCCTGACCCATATACCCTCTTATTTTTGTTCCTTTTGTGAAACGTAGCTTAAAACATGATACAAAATACCTATCATTTATTTTTTATCCCCGATAAGGAACACATAGGATAGATCATACTCTGATCCCTTGAATATCAGGTAATTATACATCGTATTTAAGAGACACGACATATCTCCAAGAACTTGAGAGGCGGACTATTAGTTTAAGATATATTCATTTTCATTCCATATTTATTCTTTCTTTCAGGACGTAGGCAATCATGGCTTGTGGTTCTTAGCTCGCTTTCTCCTGTAACATCTCGCAACCCCCGTTCTGTCATCCACCTGCTGAGGCCCTTTAAGTATGTTATACATTGCTTTGCCCTGTCTCTTTTTCCCTCTATCTGATTGTTAGTATCAGGTTCTCCAAACCCTCTTTCCTCACTGCATGTTACAGGAACTTTAGCTGTATCATCCTGATGCTCAGTATTAATCTCCGTTTAGATTCCAGAATCACTAGGATTAATTTAAACGCTTCAAGCCCACGGTGTAATAACACAAGCACTTAATGAGGAGAGGTTTTTGAAATGTAACACTCACTAAGCATTTTGTGAAATATGAGAAACAGCGAAAGAATTACGTCAAGAAAGAAAGATAGTGGAGTAGTTTCTACTTTATTATTCCTTAAAGTTTGAATTGAAAGTTTTTCTTTTTACATTGAGTTGATACTACCTAAAAGTATAGATCGAATTTTATTCAACAAATGCATGCCTTTTCCAAGGCCAATATTGCGAAAGTGAATGCAAAATAATTAACCCGCCGATTCTATTCACCGTGCCGCTAACGTTTACGCCGTCTGCACACGTAGAATGATATGTCCGGGAAAGAGCTATATATATCATTTGAGGTAACTAAGCCGTTTACGCAAATGTAACCGTGTAGAACAATCTAACAAGTAGAGATAATGGACGGTACTCGTCGTATGCAGTATCCTGAGATATAGGCGTAGTCAATAGACGTAGACCAATAGTTGTAGATCTCTAGCCGTAGACATATGAATATAGATCTCTATGCATCTTCACCTTTGTCTGTATTTATGGCTGACACCAGCCAATCACATTACTGCAAGAGGAAACCAAGGTGTATGTATATTCATTACATATTCATTACTTCAGAGAATTATTATTATTATTATTATTATTATTATTATTATTATTATTATTATTATTATTATTTCTGCTTTTTATTTTTAGCTAGACTCGTACGGATTTATTCCTTCTTATTAATTGTGTTTGTTTTTATATATTTATTAATTATTTTTGATACATTTTTATTATTTGCCCTTTTTATATTCCATTTTTATTTTTACTTTCTTTATTTGCAAGGTGACCATAAATAATGCAGGATTAAGACCTGTAGGGTGCCAGATAATTGATTTTGCAGGGTAACTGATTTTACAAGTTAAGTGATTTTATCAGATTTATTTGTTTTTTTTTTGTTTCTTTTTTTTTTTTTTTAGTTTTTTATGCCATTAACTTAAGATGAGACAATTTTGTATCATTCACAAAAGCTTAGTATAAACGCCAATGTCAAGTTTTTTCAAACAATATACCTTATCTGTTATGGACAACGTATGGGGTCTTGACTTCACACAAGGAAAAGCACTTCCTGTATTAAGCGGAGGCATGAGTAGGGCTGAAAGTCAGAAGGTTCAAATAAAAATGCACAAAAAAAACAAAAAAAAAAACAAGAACAACAACAAAAAAAAAACAAAACAAATGATTACAGTTTTTGAGAAGATGTAAAAAAGCATATGACGCAGCAACTCGTTCTAAGAAATAGTAATATCACGTCCATTATCCTTGACTGGATACCACCAAAGATTTGCGTTCCATTTTTGCTAGGTTTTTAACCTATAGCAGGATAAGAAAACGCATTATAAGCTTATGTCTTTTACAAGAACATATTGCGAAAATGAATACAAAAACTAACCCAGATTTTTAAGTTTTCCGATTCCAGTTCTCGTGAAAATAACCGTTATGATACCTATACACGTGTAATTGTTATTATTATTATTATTATTATTATTATTATTATAAGCTTTCTTATAGTCAGATTCGCACTTCCATCGATTAGGGTGTTGTATTCATCGGCTATCGTCAGGAATCTTTGAACTAAGGAATCATCAAGAAGGATGTACGTTTTCGTGTAGGAAGGAGAAACCGGATGGCTGAGTTTTGATTCCAGTTGTATTCATTGCATTGACTTATGTGCAAATACACTTGGAAAAGTTATTTATCCGTCTTTTCCCCTCTAGATATGGGGTAAATAACAGGACAGATTGTGTTCTACAGCCTTGGTTGGTAACCAGTCTACCACAGAAAGTAATGTCAATCTACTGCAGGAAAATCTTCTGTCCAGACAGTCATGTCTCCGTAATAAACATGATCCTTCAAGCATGTATCACGTATGGTTCTTAACTGACTGACTGAATCTTCAAGGATTTTTTAACTCAACCCTTTATTTAGTTTTCAAGGTACATTGTTTTTATTTCGTATACCATGCTTAAAGTATGCTTCAAATGAGTTAAAACGCGGCGGTGGTCGACTGGAGAAACATTATACGACATTTTGACAAGGGGAAGTAACTTATATTTGTTTATATTTGTAACAAAGACGCAAAAAATAATTTGAAAAAAAGAAAAAACAAACAAACTTAAACCTACGATAAATAAATCAGCCTCTAAAAATATATTTCTTTTTTTAAATTCCAAGTATGTTAGTTTTCTATTCCATTTTTAGGTTTCGTTATAAACCTGATTGAATTATACATTTAATAAATGAAAAAATGGCACCCCAGATTCGTAATTCATAACGAACTTAAGCAACGCTAGTCCATAAATAAAGACTCCAACCGAAAAACGGTCAATTCATAATATACACCTGATGATCGAGTAATGCAGCTACAATCTCCAAGAATTTAAATGTAAAGTCAATAGGCATCCCCTATCTCAATAACCTGCATCCTCTCTCTCTCTCTCATGCTCCTTTCTCCGTCCACTCCACTCTCACAAGTATTCTCATCCTTCTCTTACCTATTTCCTGACACCCTATATAGCCTGTCACTCTTTCTCATAACTTTCCTTCTATGTAACTCTCTGCAAAACAGTGGCAGTAAAACGCCTTGCTTTGGACGATATGGTTATCATATATATATATATATATATATATATATATATAAACATTGAGTAATAAATAAAATTTAAAGATAATAGTATTAAAGGGAAAAGAAAACTTTTATTAACGAACGCGTCTCCTACTCACATGGATTTATATTGAGATAATGTAATGATTTTATTTTGCAACGTGCAAAGTAAACAACCGTTTTATTTCTATTAAAATACTTGTTGTTACAATAGTTTATAAAAGCATAATATCACTACATAAAAATTTTCATGTATCAGAACAACACTGTTTTTCTTCAGGTTAAATGTTAAAATAAGCATGGATAATCATTTCTTTTGAAAACTTAAGATGAATTCCTGGTTATTTAGAAAATTTAAGGAGTTAATATTATTCGATTAAAAATGACAATTAGTAACTGTGAAGTTTGAAGATTTGGGTCCCACTATGTATCTTATCCAGATCAAATTAAAATGTGACATGTCTAGACACCAGGCCATCATGCTTTCTTTCATAACCCAAATGTTAAAACTCCAGGGTTACCTAATTCTCATTTTTGATTGAACAATATTGACACACCTAAAACATTTTCTCCAACTATCACTCCCTGATTTTCTAAATAAACATGAATTCATCTTATATTTTCAAAATAAATCATTTTCGCTATTTTAACATATAACCTGAAGAAGAACAGTATTGTTCTGAAACGTGTACATTTTTGTGTAGCGATAAAATGCTTTTATAAACAATTGCAATATCAAAATTAAATATTAAGCTCTACCCTCTATTGAGCACTCTTTATAAAAGTAAATGTTTAAACAGTGGGTTTTAATCTACGTGTTCTTTCAGTTTCTTATATATATATATATATATATATATATATATATATATATATATATATATATAAAACTGTAAATTTATCTTTGAACACGTCTCGAAAAACCCACCGAGTATAAACGCGGAGGGGAAAAAAATGAAAACAAAAAAAGAAATGAACTAAGCACTTAAACATTAGTCAAAGTACTAGTCGAAAGAAAAAAAATACCGAGATGTGAAACCTAACACATAAAGCGCTCAATACAATAGCAGAGCAAATAAATAAGTAGCTAAGCTAGAGCCAAAGGACCTACCAAGGTCTCACCAAATGGTTCGTCAGAGCAAGTTGGCTAATTAGGCTGAAGTAAGGCGGTCGTATATAAAACACTCCGCAACCACGTGACTAAAAATTAGAAGACACCAAAGACATATATATATATATATATATATATATATATATATATATATATATATATATATACTTTCCTTGTAGATAAAAATGCCAAACCCGCATACTTTTGGTGTCTATGTGTATAAATAGTAAAATTGTGGATCTTTATTTCAACAATTTCCTATCTCACTAATTATGCAGATCAAATGACGGTTAAACATCATGTCTACTTAGCAGCCGACATAGAAAAATAAAAATAAATCAACATTTGACTTACCTGCGTTGAGTATGTACAGGTAAGCATGTTGAAAAACAGACAAATCAAGTGAAACACTGACGACAATGGATATCGATTAACCTATTAATCGAACGGGCACTAAATCTAGAATCGAGACATCTAATGTTCACTCATATAAAAAAGAATGCATTTAAGCGCATTAGCATTTCCTTTTTATACCTCCCTCCCCACCCTTTCTGTTTGTGTGTAGAGAGTGCGATGGATGAATTGTCGTCTAAATATAAGGTAAATATCAAAATAACACTCATCTCATTTTACCCATCTCTTAACCGCTTGACTCTAGTTCTTTCTACATCACAGTGTACATCATTTCCTCTCTCTCTCTACCTTTGCAACTGTCATCTCACCTGTATTCCCATCCTTCTCTTGCTCCTTTCTAACTGGTTTATCATTCTCTTCACTCTCCTCCTATCAAATATTTTTACTCTTATGTAGCTCCTTGCACATCAACGGCGTTACTGAAAACGATTAAAAATATATATTTACTAAAATTACACAAAAATATCTTGGAATACTAAAGAGTAAATATATTCAATAAAAATTCAAAATTGCCATAGTGTTATGTGAAAACACACCTATTCCTCAGATAATGGACTCTCCCTCCTATATTAAAAAGAGTTAACATGAAGTTCTAGAGAAGTTCTTAGGAGTTCTTGGGAAGTTCATAGGAGTTCTTTAGAGTTATATTGGATTTCAGTAGAACTATAAGGCAGTTGATATTAGTCGACAGTTAGCCGAATACTAAGTAGTCATCTTTCAGTGGAAGATTACCAAGTTTCTAACATTTTGGGTGCGTTAAGTCGACTAGCAACCGACATAGCACGATTATAACCTTCAGTGCGAAAATTACTCCACAACACATAGGCTAAACAACGGCCTCCTGACGATTTCAGTACCTCCTGCAACTCTTCTGGGTGGTCTCCTTGTTTAAGTTGTTGAATGTTGCCATAATCCTTACCTTTAGTTTATGTTTGGTGTTAGAGTGAAGATTGTTAGTATCTCACTTTGTTCCGTCCTACACATTAAAATCAAGGGGTTGCAACCTGGGGAGCTAGGTAACCAGATATAAAGGATAATGTGGTCGCCGAAGTTGTCTGTCGTTATGTTTTGAGTTCTCTTTTTTAAGGTGGCAAGGAGCGCAGTTCTGTTGTCTTCAAGCAGCCACCCTCTTGACCCAATTAGTATTTACTTCCTCAAAGCACTTGATGTAGGCTTCTTTGTTAAATCTGATACTCTGTAGAAATTTATGCGCACAACATTATTGTACTATATTTTATATTGCAAAAAAAAAAAAAAGAAAAAAGAAAACACGTATTTTCATATCGTCTGTTTTAAAGGTAGCCTATGTATGGATCAATAAACACTTATAAACTTCGAGTAAATATAAGCAAAGTAAAAATAACCTTTGGTAAGTTAATAAAACTCTTGCGCTAAGTGTCTTTTCATTTGTGTTAAAAATAATTGATATGAAAAAAAACTGAGAAAGCAGGACTGCTGTAAATTTAAATATTCTTAATAAAATCCAAAGAAGGATCAGCAATATTATTGGTCTTGACCAGGCATCTCGTATTCAGTCTCTTTCTTACTACCTTAATGTAGCATCTCTGTGCTTTTTTCTTTCATGGTCATTGTTCGGCTGAAATTATCGCTCTGGTATCTAGGCTTTATGAATTTAAGCGCTGTATTAGATTGGTGGTAAGGTCTCATCCTTTTACAGTTCATAGTGGATATATGGAACCGTAAGTTTCTTTTCTCACGCTTCTCGCTTGTAGAACTCGCTTCACGACTTTATACTTTCCAGCTAACTTTGATCTTCAAAGAATTAAATGTCATATCAATTGTTATTTACTGTCTTCTTGATTGCACTTACTTTGTTCTCACTTTTTAATGATGTTTCTTTTTCTTATTCTTTCAACCTTAACCGTTCGTGTCTTAGTGCCTTGCATATAATGACATGAATAAAACAAAACAATCTGCTATCTAAACTTGATTTATTTGAGCAAATTATTAGAGCAATCCAGAAACCTCCTACAGAAGGTAGCTGAAGACAGTGACAAAAAAGGACTATAAATAAACTGCAAGAAAACTGAATGCATGGCCATCAGCAAAAAGAGCATCCGAAAATGCCAAATTTAGATAAGGGATACTAGAATCAAGCAAGTACTAAAATTTAAATACCGAGGTAGTGTTCTAACAGAAGATGGAGAGTGCGACACTGTTCCAGAAGCTGAGTAAAGTATTACGGCACAGGAAATTTTCGCTAGAAACAAAGAGAGTGCTAGATTGCTATGTGATGTCAGTTCTTCAATATGGTAGTGAATTCTGGACAATATTATCGAAGATGAGGAAAAAATTTGAAGCAGCGGAAATGTGGTTCTACAGAAGGATGATGCGGGTATCATGGCCGAGCATGTGAGCAATAATGAGGTTTTGGAAAGAATGGCAACGAAAAGGAAATTAATAATGAGCATCAGAAACAGACAGCTAAAGTTCCTGGGACATGCAATGAGGAAGGAGGGCTTGGAGAACCTGATACTGAAAGGCCAGATAGAAGGAAAAAGAGAAAGATTAATGCAGCGGATGACATATTTGAAGAGTCTGAACAGGTGCATGAGAGAACGGGGGTTGAGTGGTGTAACAGGAGAAAACATACTAAGAGCCACCAGGGATAGGGAGAAGTGGAGAACCATGATCGCCTACGTTCAGAAAGGACAAGGCACATAGAAGAAGAATACTGAGAGGTTATCGCGTCTATACAGAGAGAAAAGGAACTTATTAAATGCAAATATTCGAAAGAGGCTTAAAACCGAACTCATTCAACCACTAGAGTGAGGCGATTCTGAGAAAATACAAAGTTCTCCCAAGATTCATTAGTGCCGGCCACATTATTAACGACAGAAGATATACAAATAACACAATATTAATAACAGACAGAGAAGGGAAACTACAGAGAGTAAATGAAAGCGAGAAAAAAGACTAAATTCCAAAGGTCAATGGACAGAATGCATTGTTGTCTGCAAGACGAACATTCTAAGATACGATCTACGAATTTGAAAAAAATAAATCTAGCAAATACAAACATTTAAATATCTATAAGGTGTTTTATCGGACGACGTAAAATGCAACAACAACATTCGAAGGGTCTCTAATATAGCGAAAGTTACCTTCCGAAATTTAAGAAAAGTATTAAGAAAGTCAGTTAAGTGCCATACACTCTTTGCCGATCATGTCTCGAAAGAGACATGGCTGACTGGGCAGAAGATTATCCCCCAGTAGGTTGCCATTAATTTCTGCAGTAGACTGGTTGCCAGCTATGCTTATAGAACCCTATCTGCCTTGTTATTTAACCCATAAATGGAGGGAAGAGACTGATTAATACCTTACCCAAGAGTATTTGTGCGTAATTGACTGCAAGAAATTCAACTGGAATTCGAACTCGGCTCCCCGATTTCTCGTTCCGAGTCGATATCCACTGCATGCATATCCTCGCAACGCAAGAACCTCGTTAATAAACAAAACAGAGAAAAGGGTACTGAAAGCTTATATAATATATATTCTATATGACAGTGAATTTTAGACGAACACCTTACAGATGAAGATAAATATTGAGATAACAGAAATGTCATTCTAGAGAAGGATGCTGAGAATCTCATGGTTTGAACACGTGAGTAACGACGAAGATGGAAACGAAAAAGGCACTTACACTTAGAATAAAAGCAAACATATTACCTAGAGTTTCTTTGAAGCATAATGAGGAAAAGGGGCTTGGAGAATTCGGCACTCATAAAACATATAAAAGCATAACATAAAGAGGAAAACATTAATTAACCTATTTATTCAGTTTGGGGTGCAGTTGGTATCGGCTCAGAACGAAATATCGGACAGCCGCATTTGAATTTCTGTTGAATTAGTTGCATTCACTTACGTACAAATACCCTTGGGAAAGGTATTAATCTGTCTCTTCTCCCTCTAGCTATGGATTAAATAGCGCGATAGATTTAGTTTTATAGCCTTGGTTAACAACCAGTCCACCGCAGAATGTAATGACAACCTACTGCGAGAAAATCTTCAGTCCTTTTTTTTTTCGTGACATGATCGCCCAAGTGTGTATACTGCATGGCACTTGACTGACTGAATGAACTTATATTAATGATGAAAGAACAGGGATTCGTAAGTCTAGAAAAAGGACAAACTTTACTAATTATACGCAGGATATACTGGTCCCAGAACGGAGAAAGTTTATAAAAATATCTTGAATTTGTATTATAAAAGTTTTAATAACACACAAAATAAATATATTTAAAGGTTTTCAAGTAATTTGAATATTTTATTTAATAACGTTATTTGCTACGGCTGGAAACTTAAGTCCCTATACTTCAAAATTTATGAAAATGATGAAGACTTGAAGTGAAGATGTTTTGACTCTGAAGCCAATTCTTGGCGAAATTTGCTGTAAAGATGTCTAGGTTGTCTTGTTGGTATATAAATTTATTGATGTTATGGGTGCCAACAAAATCATTAGACTTCTTTTTAAGAAATTTTTAAGGAAATTTGCAGTATTTTGGTGGCTTCCATCACTATAAATTTGTCTTTTTCTTTTACCAAAAAATTCCCAATCATAATAAAACTACCACCAAATGGTCTACCGGTTCGTCTTTGCTTAAATCATGCCAGGAATACTGTGTCCCATTTGGGCCATCTAAATTAAAATCCTTTTTATCAGACTACACCACATCAACCCATTGTTCATTGTCCCGAATGACTTCCTCTTTCAGTGCGTTTTGTATCAAAGATGGTACCGTTTTCTTGATCAATAAACTAAACATTCGATTAATACTTTTCATTTGAGCTTGGGAGTTTAGATCTGGAATTGTTCCTGGAGTTTCTTTCTAGCATGGTTAAATTTTAGAATCCTCAAGAAATAAGCGTCTTCGTGCAGTTTCTCTGAATTTTAGACAGTTTCTTTCAAATACTTTGCTTCTTCTTAGCTATGCCATTAACACTATAATTTTCATAAATGTTTAGTAATGTCATTTAAAAAAATACTTGTGGCATTTTCAAGCGTGTCGAATTAACAATTGCCTAAGAAAACCTCTTTTGACTTCAAATTTTGCCAAAAAAATTAAACCCCCTTAAATTGCTCTAAATAATTGTCATATATTAGAACTTTCTCAAAATTTTGTCTTATATTAAAGAAGTCTTTTAAAGAAGTCTTCTATATTAGTTTTTAAGAACTGTATCTTATTAGTTTCCATACAAAAATATAAAGAACTGTCCTACGGAACTGTTTTAAAGAACTATCTTTTATCACTTGAAATACTTACAGAAGTGTCTTATTTTTTTAAAAAAGTGTCTTATTTAAAAACCGTCTTAACTGTTTTGTATTAGTTTTAAAGTTTTATGTTAGATTCCATGCAAAAAAGAATTCTTATTTAGAGAATTGTTTCATATTACAGAAAGAAATATCTGATTGTAAATTCCATACCAAAAAATGATTTTTATTTGATATTATTGTTTCATATATGATCAAATTAATGGGAGGGTGTTGTAATTGTTCCCATGTCTATAAGTGGCTGTTGGCATCTATCAGACAATTTGACAGTCTATTTATCCGTGCACGAAACTTTCATATAAAAGAGGGGAGCATTCTGTTCAAAGTTCACTGTAGTTCTTCGCCTTATTGTTTCCAAGGATGTTCTAAGAGACTGCCTCAAAGGACAACAATGCTGCCTTTTCTAAGGCGGTCATCTTAGTAACAAACTGATGATCACGAATTAGGGATCGAATATGTGGGCCAGCAAACACACCTGCTTTGATCTTCTCAAATGATAACCCTGGTAAAGCTGTGATGATGCGTTGAAAGTATTCACCTTCGGTTTCCAGTAGCTTGACAAATTGCTTCATCAAACCTAATTTGATGTGAAGAGGAGGAATGATGATCTTATCACTGCTTACAATTGGGTCTTGTATGATATTTGGCATGCCTGCTTCAAGGGTACCACGAATAGGCCAGTCTTTCTGAACTCAATGTCTATCTCGTGCAAGGCTGTCCCACATATAGAGGAAACATGTAAACTTGGTGAAATCTTTTTGTTGTCTAAGAAGAATGTTGACCATTCTTTTAGTCTACACAAATGATCCAATTGTGCTTATGATACTTTAATAAGTACATGGCCATTCTTATATCATCATAGTCTTCCCGGAAATGCACTGAGTTACCGGCAAGTACTGTTCCATAAACATTGCCATTATGTAAAAGAACACACTGTGTTTTGAACTGTCTAAAAAGAGTCTCCATTCAGCAGGACTATAGTAAGGTACACCCAGTTCTTTGAGAAGCCCTGGGATTATCATGGCTGTAAACAAAATGTCTGTCTTCTCAAAAGAGGATCACAAAAAGCTGGTCACGCTTTCTGAAATATGATACTTTAACAGAGTGATCAACAAGATTTCTGCCTTGTAATCTTGATTCCAAAATCTCTGCTGCTTTCTTTGTAAGTCCTAAAACCTGCACCAAATCATTCAGTTCAGCCTGGGGAAGAGGCTTGGGGACGGGGAACAGTTCAGTGTCTGAATAACAGTTCTCCGATTGTGAACACTTTTCTGACAATTCACTGTCACAACTGTCTTGTTCGGTTGTATCATGTCCGATGTCTTTATCGTCCTAGCCTTTGAATACTGGAACAGGAACTTCTTCAGAGTGCGGATCAGGCCGAATTGTTGAGGGAATGTTCGGATA
>JBBBDQ010001236.1:9380000-9462500 GCA_037127315.1 Ascarosepion bandense
TGCTTAGTTGAGGGTGCAATTTCCTGGTAAGAACGATCGCATAGACATTTGGAAATGCTGAAATTATTGTTGGGCTTCGAACTGATTTGCTTGTTTGTAGATATGGACGACAAATCTCTATTTTCACTTTCTTTTCATTTATCCAAATGCGAGAATTTGGCATCAGAATTTTTCCTTCTTCTTCTATTTATATTTATTCATTCTCGGTCCTCCACATCTTCCTCCTTCTTCTGCAGAATCATCAATAGTTTCTTCTTCATCGCCGCCTCCTGCGTCATTAGGTTTTCCATGTTCTGTTTCTTTCTTTCTTCTTCATTTTCTTCTTGCATTTTTGATGAAGCAAATGCTTTTCCTTTTTCTTATCTCTTTCTTTTCTTTCTTCTTGAATATCATTTTCTTTCTTGTCTTTTTCTTATCATCATCATAATCATCACCATATAAATGTGCTTGTTTATCATCATCATCATGGTAATATATACAGTGTTCTTCTTTATCGTCATTAACTTTTATGCATTTATATAGTTCCGTATCATCGCCTAAAATCTATCCTTGTTCATCATCATCATCTCCTCACATGTTTACTTGTTAATCATCATCATCATCATCATCATCATCATCATCATTTCCTTACATATTTACTTGTTAATCATCATCATCATCATCATCATTTCTTTACATATTTACTTGTTAATCATCATCATCATCATCAACAACAACAACATATATGAATTCTTTTTCTTGAGAATCATCAATATTTTCTTCTCCTTCTTCCTCTTCATCACTTTACATCTCATCTAATTCTTCTTTATCATCATCATCATCATCATCGTCATCACCACCTTAAGATGTCTTCGTATTGTACATCATCATGATGATCATCATCTTCCATGCATTCCTGTTTTTCATCATCATCACCACCATCATCATCATCTTAATATGCCTTCGTATTGTATATCATCATCATGATCATCATCTCCCATGCATTCCTGTTTTTCATCATCATCACCCTCATCATCATCACCTTAAAATGCCTTCGCATTGTACATCATCATGATCATCAACTTCCTTGAATTCCTGCTTTTCATCATCATCAACATCATCACCATCATCATCACCTTAATATGCCTTCGTACTGTACATCATCATCATGATCAACATTTTCCATGCATTCTTGTTTTTCATCATCATCATCATAATCATCATCAGTAGTTGCATCAGCAGCAAAACCTTATTTGCATTTGTAGTTTTTTCTTCTTCAGAATCATCATTCTTTTTTCTTTACCTTCTCACTCCTCATCATTTTACCCACCTCCTCCTCCTCCTCCTCCTCCTTTTTCTTCTTCTTCTTCTTCTTCTTCTTTATTAACTTCCTCCTCACCCCATTCATACCTTCTTATATCTCCCTCTCTCCTATATCGCTTTCTCTTTTTCTATATTTTTATTGTTCATTCCCTCCTCTTCACAGCCCTCAATTGTTCTGCCTTTTCTTCAATCATTACCATCCACTGGAGAAAATCCATTGTAGTCTGATTAATTTTCATTGTTGACAACTTCCTACACATGGACAACTCTGTAAACTGACGTCTATTTGGAGCGTTCCTAATATTTGATAATCGATACGTTTTTCGACCACACGTGGGTTTTCTAAGCGCCGCATATTTAGCAATTTGTCTGTGTGGGTGATTAATTTTCTACACTTGTTTTCAGACACAACTGCAAGATGATGATAAGTAATTTTATCGCTATTGTATCAGGATTCTTCGCTTTAAATGAATTGTTTTCTATAGTCTTTGTGTTCAGTTTCCTTGCGTGGAAAAGTCTTTAGATAACATGGATAATATTTCACTAAATGCATTGACATTCGTTGAATGATTTTTTTAATTCATTAACTATTATGCACCCATCCCGACCGACGTAGAGTTTGGTAGAGACTGTCGGTTGAAAGAGTTGCTTATTTGCTTGTTAATGTTCCCGAACATGTCAAAGATTTCTTTATCACTAGATTACCACTCATTTATTCTTTCATTTTGATTTGCTTCGTTGAGTTTTTGAATTTGCTTCTACTGCAATTATTCGTTGAAAATAAGCATTTGTGTATAATACTGTGTAATAATACGTGTGTATATTAACTGCCCTAAATTTACGCTTATAAATTCTGGAGAAAAATCAGATCTCGTTTATAAAACGTATTGACGTTTTAGAACTTGTCACAGCTAATTTTAACCAATATTTAACATTGGGTCAAAGTCTATTCAATTTGTACCTAGCAAGATCACACACACACACACACACACACACACACACACACACACACACACACACACATATATATATATATATATAGTTCATTTTGAATTTAGTTATTTTCGCAAACTAGGTTTCAACCATTCGGTATCTTCAGGACATTTATAATAACAGATTTTCTAACGTTTTTCAAACGTGCAACAGGGAATTTTATTAACGCGCAACCGGAATTTTTAAACAACCAAAAATTTTCAAAATTAGTGCAGTGTTCCTTAAGAATCTTCAGATATCTTCATCCAGGTTTGCGTGATTCTAAGCTGTATTTATGGTTGTGATTACATTTGAATATTACTGATGATCTTTCATTTGTTTTTTTTTTATTCTGGAAACAGTTTTATGGCTAACTTTTTTCTTGGAACAATTTGCAAACATCACCCCTGTTGTAAGGTTTGACTTATTTTACTACTAGCAGTATAGCCTGACGTTGCTCGGGTGCAATGAAAGTTTTAAAACTAATCCATGGTCCTGAAGATCAGACATTTTGGACGCTGGCACGAAAGACTAAAAAGCAATAGTTGTTTCCAATTAAAGCGAAACCGTAGACTGAAGGAAAAATGAATGGATATAAGTCAAATTTTGATTTCCTGGCATCGATATGAAATTTTCTGCACTATTGTAAGAACTGCATATTTTCTGCACTATTGTAAGTACTTCTGAATATCGTTTCTTATGTGTTTGTCTATGAGTGCATCAAATTTGATTAAAATCGGACTACTGCTTCTATAAACCGATTTTTTTCGATTATCTATTTTCGATATTTATCGGGGGGACCTCGACATAAACCTAGCTAAGAACACTCGCAGATGCTTATAGTACAACTGTGTAAATTTTCAAGAAAATCGGTTTGGCCGTTTGGGAGTCTATAGGTAACGGACACACACACATATACACGCACACACACACACAGACAAAGTTCCATATATAAATAAGTTTAGATACTCAATGTTATATCAGGGTCGTTTACATTTTTATTTGTTTTAATTTCCGCATGTGGTAAGCCAGTTTGGTTTCCAGCTTAAATGAAAATTTGTGATTATTCAGTCTGTTTTTAAAAATTCCTTTTATAGAACCCAAATATATATTTTTTCCATCTGTATTATGTACTTCTGCTTTGTAAATATATATATATATATATATATATATATATGTGTGTGTGTGTGTGTGTGTGTGTGTGTGTGTGTGTGTGTGTGTGTGTGTGTGTGTGTGTGTGTGTGTGTGTGTGTGTATGTGTGTGTGTGTGTGTGTGGAAAATGGGAAATTGGAGAAACTTAGCCATCGTAATAAATCATAGTTAATAACCGCCTTATATGATGTTTTGAGTTTTTCTCTTATATATATATATATATATGTATGCATACATTGAGAGGAAAACTAAATTAAAAATTATAAAGTTATAAATCAAGAATTTATTTCAGCAATGTAAAAAAGATTTTACAAGTGCTTCGTTTAGACAGTTGGTGTATAGGTAGATGTGAATTTCACTCAGAATATTAAAAAAAAGAAAAGTTTATAAGAGAAGAATTTTAAAACCAGAAACAAATTGAGAACAGAAACATCAAATCATACACATAAAAATACAGAATTAGGAATTAAATCACGCATACAAAACAATTAACAATAAATTAGGAAGAAATATGCATGCCTCAAAACAACAACAACAACAACGCGCACACACACACACACACACACACACACACACACACACATATATATATATATATATATATAAATATAAATGCAAACTTATCACTATAATCGTTTCGAAAAACTCTCCGCGTATATACGGGGAAGGAAAAAATGGTTGTAAAAAAGAAAGAGCTATGCACCTGAACATCAATCAAAGCGATTTGGACCAAGCCAGTACGTAGCCTAAAAAAACACGAGACGAGTAATCAATAACAAAAATCTCTCAATACGTAAGCAGAGCAGAATAAGTAAATTAAACTAGTGAGCCAACAAACCTACCATGGTTTCACCTAAACGGATCTTCAGGAAAGGTTGGCCTTCCCTGATACCAATTCGGTCGGGTTTCAATCCTGGGTTAAAAGCAATCGGATGTTTAACCGTACTGATGAGTTGTGATACAGCAAAACAGATCTGTCTGCAGATGACTATATATATATATATATATATATATATATATATATATATATATATATATATATATCCAAGTAAATAAGGAACGAAGAAAAAGTTACAACGTCCAAAACATTAAATTTAATCAGTGCTCGATATATAATATAGAGCTGTGAATATTTTTTATAAATTATATGTACATTTTTTTTTATTCATTACAAATGTACATTTTGTTTCGACATTAAAATTACAATATCTCATCGGGTGGTGTGTAAAGGAACGTGTGACACATTGTCATTTTGAGACTAACGTTTTCTGCAGAGATGAATTAGAATCCGTTGTTAGTTAATAGCTAACTGCTAGGATGTTAGATCATTGTGTCGATGTAGTCAATATATATATATATATATATATATATATATATATATATGAATGATGTGTATATGAACTTATATGTATATATATTTTCTGATTTTTAACTGCCTTTGTTCCAACATTTTAGAAAGCGTCAATAATATGCTTTTGATAAGAGCAAACTTCGAAATAATTCAAGAAATGAATTATAAAATTACTTAAATCGTGTCAGTTTTTCATCCCTATGAAAATAGAAGATTATAAAGTGCATTTTTGATACTTGAGGCTTTTTTATTCCTGTAAAGGCAAAAATTTCTCGCAAGCAACAAAAAAGATATGGCCGGTAGAAATAAATATACTGTTTTATTAAAAACGGAATATCTACTCAAATACGAGTATCGATTAAAAATAATGTTCCAACGAATATTTTCAAAAATTACCATGTAAATTTTTTATAAAAAAGTTACGTTACAGAGGTGGAAAAATGACTAAAGCTGTCATTCCAGATTTTTCTATCAATTTTCTGAATAATATTCAAGACGAGATTTAAGAGAAGTATTCAATCTATTGACAAATGGTAGATTATATATGATATAAATACAGTGTATCCATAAGGTTCATGTGCACTTTAAAGCTATAAAACTTTTAAAGTGCACCCTGACTTCATGGGCATACTGCTTATAGATTCTGGCGATAAAAATTGTTTAGATCGACACAATGATCTAACATCCTAGCAGTTAGTTATTAACTTACAACGGATTTCAATTCATCTCTGCAGAAAACGTTAGTCTCAAAATGACAATGTGTCACACATTTGGTGGATAGTGTCAGTAATGAAGATGGATGATAAAAATGGTTCACTAAGACAAAAAAAGAGAGCAATTTAGTTTTGGAAGCGTTAAAATTAAGGAGTCATTTCTTGCCCTAGTTAACAACAGATTGTAAGTTATTTTCAGATCAGCTACAAATTTGAGCTTATCAAACCTATCAGACTCCACATTAAGACTAGGGTAAATAGTTGTTTCAATAGCATTGATACCGACTCGATGACTGCGGACATCGGAAAAATTGGGGATGAAAATTCGGAACAAGTTGGGTTGTAGGATAAAACACTGTAGGCAGATCAGCTAAGAAGTAAGAAAATGTATAGGAGGTGGAAGGAAGGACGTAAGAAAAGATGGGTGAAGGAGTCAGAGGTGTGAGAGACAGCATAACTAGCCAACTGGTAGGGTTTTTTAAAACACTCTGGTCGGGAATTGGTAGTGGATAAACATATCGGTATTAGTGAAGCATAAGGCTACACATTTTTGGGCATTTTTTTGAAAGGTGAAATTCTCTCTTTATATATTATTATATTATACTATATATATATATGTATATATATATATATATTATACTATATTATACTATATATATATATATATATTATACTATACATATATATATATATATATTATACTATATATATATATATATATATATATATATATATTATACTATATATATATATATATATATGTGTGTGTGTGTGTGTGTGTGTGTGCATAATTACATCAATAAGAAACATTAAATGTATAAATTTTTTTGAGCAGGAAAAGTGTTCACATGTTTATTTTTCTCTTTGTTATGCAATTTCCTGACATTGTTCTGTTATATAGAAATGGTTGTTACACCTACGCCCTCATTTAGACATGCCGAGGCACCCAATGTATTTTTGTATCTCTTTTGTTGGACGCTAATTCTCTGTTGGACAAAGAATAAACATTTAAAAATGCAAACAATTTTTTATCGGCAAGGGTCGGGTGGATGACGGAACTGGGTTTGCCAGGAGTAACAGGAACAAACATGCTAAGCGCCACAAGGGAGACGTGGAGGACCATGATCGCCTACGTCCTGAAGGGACGGGCACATAGAAGAAGAATAAGTTTTTCCCTACCAAGGTGCATATTATGCGTGTGTTTACCAATATTTACACTAGTTCAAAACCGGGCTAATATCCACATCGTTTTTGGAATTAAAACGGTGTTTCGACCGTTGTACCCTTAACTCTTCAGGTTCAATCAGTGGTACTGATAATGTCGACTTAGACTCAGTGTAACCAGAGCTAGAAAAGAACTGAGCTGTATTAAAAGAAGACGAGAATTGCTTCTATAGTAATGGCAAGTGTATATTTAAATAAAAGTCTAAGTTCTAAATTTTCTGAAGATTACCCAGATGGATAGATATATGTATAATAATAAGCACATCTGATATGGCCGTGGGGGAAAAGGTCACAAGAAAGACTCGGACACAGTATACGGTTGGAAACAATGTTATATTACAAAAGAGAAACAGTGTACAGAGGAAATAAATATAATAGTACTTAGCGCCGGAACGGCGTACTAACAAATGAGTATCGTAGCTGCTGCTATTTACTACTACTCCCGAGAGTAGATAACTCTCGGTATTTATGTAATCCGGTAGAGTTCATACTAGTTTTTAGGTAATTCCCCACAACAACAGGTTTCGTCATTGGCGCCTTAATCTAAACGGTATATGATACGCAGATGATATAGTGCTGATAGCAGACACGAAAAATAAACTACATGATCTCCTATAGAAGGTAGTTGAAGACATCAGAAAGAGAATACTACATATAAAATATAAGCAAACTGAATGCATAGTCATCAGTGAAAAGAGGAGACGAAAATGCCAATTACAGATCGGAGATACTAAAATCAAGCAGGTAGCGAAATTTAAATACCTGCAAAGTGTTGTAACTGAGAACGAAGGTGTGTCATTGAGATCTGACGGCGAATTTGCATGGCGAAGCATACATTTAAGAAGCAAAGTATTTAGAGGCAAGAACGTTTCGCTAGAAACAAAGAACAGAGCATTGGATTATTATGTGATATCTGTTCTTCAAGATAGCAGTGAATGCTGGGCAATCTCATGAGGAATAAAAGAAAGACTTGAAGCAACGAAAATGTGGTTCTTCAGAAGGATGTTGAGGATACCATAGATTAAACATATGAGCAACGAGGAGATTCTAGAGAAAATGGAAACGAAAAGAAAACTACTACAAAACATAAAGAAAAGACAGCTGAAGTTCCTGAAAGATATAATGAGGAAAGAGGGCTTGGAGAATCTGATACTGTAAGTTCAGATAGAAAGAAAGAGACAGTGGAAACAACAGGTAGCATACTTGATAGGCTTGAGAAAATCGATGTCAGAGTGGGGTTTTAGAGAGGTAACAGGAGAAAGTCTGTTCAGATCAACTAGGAATAAGGGATGGGTAAGCCCCTGATCAGCTAAGTTCTGACGAAACACGGAATATAAAAAAAGAAATTATTATCTAAAAAGAAAAATGAAGTAAACATCTTATACTGACAGAAAAAAACGACTCAGTCTAACTTCTTATGGCATAGGACCGCAAGTCTTGCGAGACCGAATATATTTACATTAGCAAGAGGCTAACAAGATTTCCTTCTTGTTGTTCTATGACAGGTCTCCAGTCTTCTTTATTCAAAGCAAGGCATTTTACTATGCATCTTCTTACACTATGGCATATATCGAAGTTGCATGAATCCAACAAACGAAATTTACTAAAACGACGTACATATCAACTTGCGTTTCACACAAAGGAGATGGCGCTTACAATATGTCGGAGAATCTGCATCGTAGATTCTATAAACGCCAAAATCGATATCTCGCTGATAAGCCAATAAGCATCGATAATTACTTGAGATGTAGAGAGATATTTCTCAGACAACTGAGTTGAAATAAACGTAACTGGATTTGGTAGACGTGAATTGCTACACTTGACGAAATTTTGTATCAAATTCCTCTCAGTGTGGGCGACATTACAATCTAATAATGGCGGGCGAACCGACATGGATTTATTTATTAATGAGAATTAAAAAAAAGTATAAACGAAAAAGAAAATAGAATGAGAAGAAAGAAAGAAAGAAAGAAACAAGCAAACAAGCAAACAAATTGACGTTAGAAGAAATGAAAAATATGGAATAAGAAAATTAAATAAATAAAAGAAAGAAAGAAAATGAATAAAATATACGCCAATATAAATCTGAATAAATATAAAAGTATAGGAAAGAATGAAAAAAAAGAATGAAGTGATACGAAAGGAAGACAGAAAGAAGTGTACAGAATAATAAAACTAAATAAATTAAATTTATATATATATATATATATATATATATACAGAGAGAGAGAGAGAGAGAGAGAGAAAAGAGGCTCGTATTTGTGCTAAAGTCGGTCCGAATATATTCGACGGACAAAACGTTAAGAACATAATATAATATGTATTACGCAGTGTAATCTTGCCAGGTCGCTGACTATTTTCGTATTCGACTAACTGTCGACTACGATCGTCCAACATCGACTGACCCTCGTTCCTGTTACTACTCCTACTTAAATTAGTGGAAGAGTCAATTTAATATAGAATAGGCGTGTTTCACCATAACAACATTGGAGAAAGAAAATGGATAATCGGAATAATACGAAAGGAAGAAAGAAAGAAGTGAATTAAGAAATGAGAAATGAGTGTCGAAATGTAACGATAGAACATTCGAAATAAAAAGATAAAGAAATGAATGATAAGAGAAGTGAAACAGAAACGAAACAGAAAAATAAAGAGAAATAATAAAACATATAAATATAAAGAAAATATAAAGAAATATAAAGATTAGAAAAGTACGAACAAAAGAAAAAAGAATAAAAAAGAGGAAGAAATGAATGATAAGAGAAGTGAAACAGAAACGAAACAAAAAAATAAAGAGAAATAATAAAGCTTATATTCATCCCTGTAATCACTTTTATTCATTTTTAAATCCCGTTACTATATATATATATATATAGTTCAGAAATGAAATAGAACACTCTAACTATTAGCGCGTGATACATCATAAGTCAAAAGTCTGCCTCCTTCTACCGAGCGCCCAAGGCCAGATTTAAATTCTGGGGAAAAGCAATTGAATGTCCAACCGTACTGAAGAGGTATTTGCGGATGACTATATATATATATATATATATATATATATATATATATATATATATATATATATATAATCCAAAAGGATGTTCAAATAGGTAAAAGAGGAATTCCTCGTAGAGATGCCTATCCAACGGATTTCACTTCCAAATTTTTGTTTTAATTCATATATATATATGTATATATATTAAATTAAAAAAGGATTAATTCAAAGATGTTGAATGGCCATTTCGATATGAAGATCCCCACGGGGGACGACACATCACCTCAGCAACAGAAAAAACCTTTCAGAAACTGGAGAAAAATTAGTCTACTTTTCCTTTTTAAAGAGATTGCAAAGAAATTAAAAAATAAATAATAAAATAAAATAAAAATAAAAATAAAGGGAAAGAAAAAGAAAAAGAAAACGAAAAAGAAAAAGAAAAAGATAGAATAAAATCAAATAAATAAGAAAAGAAAAAAATTGACATCGTCTGGGTTCGCAAAAAAAAGGGAGAATGTAACTAAAAATTAACAGACAGCCGTGTTAAATCGAAGTAAGTTTAAGCAACACGGAAAAAAGGTGGTAAGAGAGATAAAAGAAGGAATGGAGGGAAAAAGAAAGAAACTAAAGAAAAAAATTTTTTTAAATATTACAGACGCTGGACAAATTCAAAAACCTAATTTCCCCAAAACGTTGAAGTATTAGAAAAAGGCCTTTACTTAAAAAGGCATAATTATTAATAAAAGGGAATAATATATAGGAGATTAATATGTTTGAGATTAGTTGATACAGCACTGTGCTTCACCTGCTTGGTATTGAGACTTCTAAGAAAGCATCTTATTTGTTCGTCAACTATATAGTGTGGGAAGCTATTGTTAATAAGTTTTTGTTTTATATTCTTTAGTTCACTGTTGAAAATCTAGTTGTGGATGAATTAGTTTCTGCACGGTGTATTAGATTTTTTATAATTGTTATTTTGTAGTAATATGGGCATTTGCTCCTGTAGTTTAGTGTGCATGAACTCATGCTGGTAGATCTTTTTGTATGGTGAAATAGTAAATTTGTTATTATTTGTGTTTATCAATATGTCGAGGACTCCTATAATAGATAACAGAGGCGATTGGTTATGTCAATGGCTTTCCATACTTAATACTTCTCGCCCCAATCTCGTGTGGTCATGTGAGACGCCACAAACAGTAGTGCAATTTTCGCTTCCAGCATGCACGCACGTGTTCGCCGATCTTCCACACAAACAAAATAGCCGACTACTATTATTGTTCGTCCGCGAATTGCCCGTTACAACCAACACTATTTTCATCTTTGATAATGGCTGATGTAAGCCGAAAGCTCAGAAAGGATTAAATAAAAACATGTATCAATTTTGTGATTTTCTTTCCACTTTCAACGATAATGCTATTAAGCTTATCAGACGATATGAAAAAAATTGACATAAAATAAATCAACAAAACTTGTCTATATTATTTGATGAAACAAGCATCAATATATATATATATATATATATATATATATATATATATATATATATTATCGTCTGTTCAATATGTCCAAATAGTGGATATATTGGTGAATCTGGAAATAGCTTTAGATTCCGTTTCGATAATCATAAACTAAGCATACGCCAAAACAACCCGTATTCACCCATAGCAGAACACTTCAATCAACCAGGACACACATTAGAAAACTGCAAATGTTTACTAATAGATTCTGATTTTAGTTCTACATACTCACGCAGAAAGAAAGAAAAATACTGGATTTTAAAATTAAATACATACAGGCTAGGGTTAAATAGGGACTTAGGTGTTTTGAATCTTTATATTTCAATAGTTAAACACTTTTTAGATACACTTAAAACATTTTCTTTAAAACAACATTTTTAAGTATTATTAAAGATATGTTTACGTTTACAAATATTAAAAAAATATGTCGCTTTCTGCGTCACGTGATGTAAACAATCTCTCGGACGAACGCTCCTCGCGAAAAGGTTTCTAATTTAAATTTTAAAATCATTTGTCTCAAAAGGACGCTCTGAAATATCAAATATAATAATAGAAATAAATAAATACTGTAAAAAAATACATTTTTAAACTTACAACTTTTTAGTAGTTTTTCATATATATATATATATATATATATATATATATATATATATATATATATGTTTGCTCTACTTTCGTATTGAGCGCTTTAGTGTTAGGGTTTTCGTCTTGGGTCTTTTTTTTTTCTTAAAATTGCTTGATTTTTTGTTCATGTACTTCGTTTGTTTCTTTTTTTACTTCCCCTTCTTTTCCCTCTGAGTTCATTCTCGGTGGGTTGTACAAGACGATTTAAATTATAGCTTAATTAATACTAGTTTCGGCAGAGTTAGTTCCATTACTATTGTTATTATTATTATTATTATTATTATTATTATTATTATTATATATAAGTACAAAGAGATTTTCTCTTTAGCTGAGCAGATTCATGTTAATCGAAGTATTATAAGGACATCGTTATGTCGTATTCACTCATCAGGGCTGACGAACGATAATATCATAACATATCCTTATGTACATGCTACCACGAATTCATAATTTAATTTTGCATTGATTTATTGTTAATTCTCGAGACCCTTACATATAATAGAAGTTTGTTTCTAGTGTAGTAAACTAGATGATAGAGTCTGTTCACAATTCCAAAAAAGTTGATATTTGTACTCATACTAAGTTAAATCATTATAGCTGTTTCACGCTCCCTGTCCACAATTCTGTCACCGAGCCATAATTTTTCTCCTTTTTAATCATCATCATTTATTCATCATCACACCCAGATGGTGCATAGGGCAGCAACTTTTTGTTGCTGTTTCTGTAACAAATTGTTTTTTACGGGACAGGGTTGTTAGCCCTGCACCCAACCCTCAAACCTGGAGGACCGGTGGATCATTCTTGGTCCTTACGTTTACAGAACCTAATATTCCCAAATGGTCACCCATTTAAGTACTGACCAGGTTCGATGTTGCTTAACATCGGTGATCGAACGGGAACCGATGTATTCAACATGATATAGCCGTAGACTCTCCTTTGTAAGCCTGAATTTATTTCTGAATAGATAACTTTTCACTTGTTTACCCCACCATGTACTATACTAATTCAAATGCGGGTCAGGGGTGCACATGTATCCCCCCATCCAACCTTCGTTACCCTGCTTCTCCTAGTGGGTCTTTAAGTCTTCATGTTTATTAGCAAGCTTGTTTTAGTATCTTTAGGTCTCAGACCAGTAAAATGTTTCTGACCTAAGAATGATTTCTGTTACCTTGACTTTTGGGAAGACACGACATGTCCACTCGGAATATTTCTTCTTTCACTAAGGGTGCTGGAGGTAAACGTTTTCTGGGTTTTGACACTATCAGCATGATAAGGGATCCAAACCTTCGATTAAC
The DNA here is from genome assembly GCA_037127315.1 of Ascarosepion bandense. NCBI lineage: Eukaryota > Metazoa > Mollusca > Cephalopoda > Sepiida > Sepiidae > Ascarosepion > Ascarosepion bandense. The sequence continues at coordinate 9,393,144 of JBBBDQ010001236.1, forward strand.
TCTGAAGGAGTCTATCTTAAATGCAGGTGTATAATATCGGGGCTATTGCAATTACATTTTCTGAACTGTTTCTGGACCGTTCAGTAGGCTCTGTTGGGGTCTCTCGATGCCATGATAGAGTGCACTGCTACGCCAGTATCTGAACGATTCTATCCAGGTTATTTATGCCTGCAACACTTGTGGATATGCCTGTCTCACATCCTATTAATCTTCCGCCAACCAATACACACATGAAACCAATCAATATGAAAATAAATAAAACTAGCAAACCGAACCTAAAAAACTAAACAAAATAGGCTCCCCCGTATACAATCTTTTACTTCAATGTGAGGGTTTACGTCCCACCTTTCTAGAAATGGTATACCGTTTCTTCAGTCCAAACTACTTACTGAAACCAGTATCAACGCCTCAAGCTAACTAGGTGAGCTCACGGTACTGGTTTACTCACCTCTTATAGTAAAATACGGTACGAAGGGACGGTAATCTTAAATCAAATATCTGAAAAATTGATAATATCCATATGCAATTTCCTTCATCTGGCGTTTATATCGGCGGTGACTTCAATGTTCAACATAAAGAATGGTTAATTGACTCCAACATAACTGATAATGAAGGCTGATATTGCAAAGACTTCTCCATCAGATATGAGATCATCTAAGAACTTAACCGTGTTCCGTATGCAACGAAATATTAAGTGAACTGCTTTGCGCTCTTTCTAACCTGCTTCCCTGATAAATGCTTAGCAAAAGTTTTAACCTCCCAGGCATGTCAGACCATTCCCTAATTAATGTCCAGATTATTATCAAACCTAAGGCATCTCTGATGTTCTGTTCTGTTTTTTGTTATGCGAAGTTGTTAGAGTGTCACCCCTGTCAGTCTGTTGACTGATGGACTATTTCTGACGTCACGTCCGGTTACCAGGTTCTGTTTTCCGGACAGTCAGATCCAGAGACTGGGAGAGTAAAGGTCGTAACCTGATTTGTCCTGTAGCTGAGTGGAGATACAACTCAGCTTTAACAACTATTTGTATTTTTGTTAATACATTATTTTATTTCACTGTTCCCGACTCTTCTCGTTAGTTTTTTCAACAATAACTCCACAATTGAAGTCTAACTGGGACAGCTTTCGATGTTATATGATGGAAACCCTCCCCTACTTTCTTTAAACAAGTTGCTTCCAAAACTACTGCACTTGTCGCTGACTGGATCGTTTCTGGAATGGAAATATTCATATGCCGATAATACGATATGTACGGGAGTACTTCTAAATCTCTTGAATAATAGAGATTAGTACATTTGCGAGAGCCATCTTCTTCTTCTATGGGCCTTGTGCTTTCAGGTCGTAGGTGATCATGGCCTTCCACATCTCCCTATATCTGGTGGCTCTTAGCCCTCTTTTTCCTGTTACATTATGCAACCGTTGTTTTGCCATCTACCTGCTCAAGTACATTACACGCTGTTTTCCCCTGTCTCTCCTTCCCTCTAACTGGCCTATTAGTGTCAGTCTGTTAGTCTCTTTCTGATGCTCACTACAATAGAGCACTATACACACCTCGCTCTTCAGCCTTGATATAGTCCAAAAGCGTCTCCAAATTCTTGCGGGTGACGAATTATTCTCCACCCTCTAACATCTCTTCCAAAGGCAGGATGTGGAAAACATGATGATGCTCTGTCGCTACATTCAAGAAAAGTGCTCGGACGAACTACGTTCCCTGGTCAAGCTATGCTACTTAAATACTAGGAAACCGCCAGCATTCTCGCAGTCTTTGTTGTGGAGTAGTTTTGGCACTGAAGGTTATAATCGTGCTATGTCGGTTTTTAATCGATTTAACGCACCCAAAATGTTAGGAACTTGGCAATCTTCCACTGAAAGCAGATTCCTTAGTATTCGGCTAACTACCGACTAATATCAACTGCCTAGTAGTTCTACTGAACTCCAATAGAACTCTAACGAACTCCTATGAACTTCCCAAAAACTTCTCAAGAACTTCTCCCGTTAACTTCCTGTTAACTATTTTTAATATAGGAGGGAGAGTTCATTATCTGAGGAATAAGTGTGTTTCCCCAAAACAGTATTTCATCAATGAGAAGTTACACTCGAACAGCATCTTCCCGCAAACCGCTGCCCTGCGACCGTCTCCCAGGAGGATGTTTGCCCCATCACTGCAGTCTTAACCAGTTCAAGTCTAGGGTTATACGCACAAATGACCTCCTGACGTAACCCTACATGTCGAATAGCCCCCGGGCCTAGTAAAGTTGAACCTTAATGTAAAAAAAAAGGAGGAAGTTAAGGGATTGTCAATTTTTTAGGAAACTGAATGCGGCGAAAATAAAGGACTGCTGAGTAAATAAGATAATATAAAATATAATAATAGAAATAAACAAATACTGTCAAAAACATACATTTTTAAACTTACAACTTTTTAATAGTTTTTCCTATATATATAACAGTCTTTATTATAATATAGAGGACAATATCAAATAGTAATGTATTTCGTGTAATTATAAGGTTCGTAGTTATTTTTCGGTCAAAATGTGCTTAAATCACCTGTGAGTGACTATCTCGTCCAATCATTTACAAGTATATAAAGAATGTTTCTTGGCCGAAGGAAATGAAGTAGTCATTTTAAATAAATGAAGGTGGGTATAGAGATAGAAAAACTGGCAAAAACTATCTTAAAGATATCGAAGCAAAAAAACAAAAAGTGAAGGAAACGGTTAATAAGAACGTTATACGAAGTGGTTTGATTAAGGTTTGAGAATGAAATTTATGATAGCCGAAGCTCGTATATTCTTCTGTGCGTCGTGTCTCTTCAGAACGTAGGTAATCATGGCCTTCTTCATTTCCCTATCCGTCATAGATTTTAATACCCTTTCTCTGGTTACCCCTCCCAAACCTATTCCGCCAACCATTTGCTCAAGCCCATCAAGTATGTCATGTTTTGTCTTGTTTTCCCGTCTGTCTTTCCCTCTATCTGCTCTGTGAATACCAGATTCTTAAAGCCTATTTCCCTTATTACATATCCCAGAAACATCACATATCTAATCTAAAATGGTGTGTACGTAAGGGAATCATCGAATGGCCGAGCAAGCACACATTATCCAAGTATATTTCTATTGGTATATGTATTTCTCATCGCTCTAACCACTTCGGAAAATAATAAATATATGTTTAGGTTCATTTATCAGTCCCAGCTAACCTGTTCAGGGCATTTGGATTTTGTCCAGAAAGTCTTCTATCTTTGAAGAAAAGATCTACGTGAGACTTCCAGTGTCCGGAGACACTATAAACGAAAACATTCAAACTCACTTTTACTGCAAAGTTGTACCTCAGTCGGTAAGACCCGTCTTGTCTCCTGGTTAACAGAGACACAACCCTACATTCCACCGGAATCAGAAGATCGCTTTTAAGGAAGAAAGGATGACGCTGAAGGAAGAATTCGTTACTATTGTTAGACTGACGGTTTGTAGTAAAAGACCTTGTGAAGAAACTAGCGTTCTCCCTAGCTACAAAAATGAAGATAATGGAATTGTGCTGTAATTGTCATTAAAAAAAATGGTATCACCAGAACGGCCTTGTGATTTGAATTCTGTTTTTAGCAAAAAGGTTTTTACCACGGGCCTGTTGAATATCCAATTCTACAGGTAAACACAACAGCAGATAGAGTATAGAAGAAAGAAAGTAAGAAAGGAAAAAATAATCAAAGTAAAAAGAAAAAGAGTGTGAAATAAAAAAGAAAAGCAAAAATAAAAATTTAGGAGGAAGAAATATTAAAAGGATAAAGTATTAAGAAATAAAAAGAGCAGAAAGAGTGGAAAAGCAAAGTAATAGAAAAAAATGAAAAACTATACAATAAACAAGATACAAAGGAAGAATTATCTATCATAAATGAAGGTATTTCGAAATGATGAACGGAAAACGCAGTTGCATTTGTTAAAATTCTCAGCATTCTTTTCTGAAAAAAAACATTTCTGAAATAAAATTAAAAAAGAAAAGAAATAATCACATAAATGAAAGATTTTTTCACATTAATAGAAAAATTGTTTTATTTTTCATATTCGCCATAGTGGAAATTTTATTGTTTTTAATGTATTTCTCTTGCCTTTTTCCCCCTTAAGTGATTACTGCTCCTATTTTATTTGGTTTCTTAAATTGTCTCGTTTTGATTTCTCGTTCGTTACTCTCATCTCGTCAAGTTATTTTGATGACAACGAAGCAATTTGCACGGTAATTTTTCATTGTCAATATCTGACCAAGTACGAGTATTTTTCTTTCTTTCTTTTTTTCTGTTTTTTTCTTATAGAAGAATAATCTAACCAAATCACTTTCCTCTGACACTTTGATATCGAATTCTTTGCCCTGGAAATATCCGCTCTGTTGTTTTTCTGATTAAGTGTGATTTTCCCTCCTTTTTCTCATGTTTTACTATATTTCAATTTTAAATCTTCTTCTTTATTTTATTCTTCTTCATTAATATTACTTCAAAGAATGATATGCTTGTGAAGAAAAAATATTTACCAGATAAAATTCGTGTAAATATTCGTGAAAGGAACCCTTAAACATTTCAGAACAAATGTATTTATATTGATCCTATCAAATCAAAATTAAAAAAGAAACGAATGTAAAATAATAAAAAAAAAGATCTGTGCGGACACATGTGTGAAATACAAATCTTTTATCAAGCTGGAAAATTAGCGCAGAAGATAAGACAGGATAGGATTAGTAATCTACTGAGAAGCATAAAAACGGCTTGAATTAACCTTACATTTACAATCACTTATTGCTTTATTGTTTAACGCTTTTTTAAAATCTTTTTTTATATCTCCTGAATTCGTTAGATAGAAAGGGGAGTAAGACAAGGATGTGCTTTTTCACCGGATCTATTAAACTTGTACAGCGAGGCTATTCTGAGGACCCTAGATGTTATGCCAGGATTAGTCAGCGGAGGACATAATTTGAACATAAGGTACGCAGATGGTACGGTGCTGATAGAGGACACAGAAAGGAAACTACAAGACAACCTACATAAGGTAACTGAAGAGGGTGACATGAAAGGATTACAAATAACCTACAAGAAAACTGAATGCATGGTCAGCAGCCAAAAAATAGCAACCCAGAATGCCAAACATTTGTCTACGCACCTAAAGCCATTCCAGAAAATAGCCAAATACTACTACAGATTATTTTGAAATAACAACAAGACTACAGACGAGAAATATTGTCATTGTAAATATTGAAAATATATATTTCAGATAATAAATTTTGAGTTTCAGCATATAGCAAAATGAATATACCTAAAACAAATTTGGCATATACACTACCGGCCATAATTATTAGGCCACTCCAGTGTTTTAAAAAAATGATGTATTCATACTATTTTTTAGTATTTATTGCCAGGTGAATAATTGTAAATGAAAATAGAATGGTTCTTTTGTTAATATTGCACAATAACATGTGCATCAAATGAATTTATAAATATTTAATAATTACCGAGATTGCAGTTTCATCAATGAAAAAATGAAGAAAATTTAGGGTGATTCAGACGCGTTCATCTTTGCTTCCTTGCCTTGTAACGTTTTGCAAATTAATAATAACAAAAGAACCATTCTATTTGCATTTAGAATTATCCACTTGGCAATAAATACTAAAAATAGTATGAAATAGATCATTTCTTTTAAAAAACTGTGGTAGCCTAATAATTATGGCCGATAGTGTATATTCAAACAAGCATTTCATTATAATCAAAAACATAAACAGGACTTATATTTGCGTTTAGGCACATGTATAACCTTGATAAATGTTCCTGTATTTACACCGGCCTAAACACCACAAATAATTGCATATAGTCTCATGTATAAACCCGATATATTTGCGGATAAAACAGGCTTAATCGCAACAAATATTTCTTTATCAACCTAGGTACAAACCGGACAATTATTTACATGTAGAGATATGCATAAATCCGTCTACTTTCTTTTTTTATTGATTGAAAGGTTTTTATGGTTTGTCAACCCTTGGCAGGTTATTTAAAACCATAAAGTATTTTTAGATTGTAATAATATTTTTCTTTACAACAGTAGATTAGTGATACAAGTCTTACTAACTAGCCCATATTGGGGGGATTATATTACATGTAAGTGAATATAACGAACCGAACTGAAATTAGAACACAGTTTTCCAATTCACTTCAGAGCCATCATACATTGCACTACCCGCACACCTAAATTTACAGCATCTGGTATTGCTAAGAGGTTACCCATCAAGATTATGACTAGGCTCGACGTTGCTTAACTATACGTCTAAGCTTGCTTATAGCCTTATCTATAAAATAAAACAAGAAATATCCTCATTAAGTAAGACATCAATGTTAAATTAATAAAATTAAACCTGTAGTAAATATAATCATATGTAAACTTTAAATAAATATCTTCATATTTAAAAATGAGGAATAAAAAAATCTTGTTCTTCTTCTATGTGCCTTGTCCTTTCAAGACGTAGGCGATCATCACCTTCCTCTCTATCGCTGGTGGCTCTTTGTGCAAGCAGCACCCGTTCTGTCATCCACCTCCTCAAGTATGTTACATGCAATTTTCCCCTGTCTCCTTCTCTCAATCTGACCTGTTAGTATCAGATTCTCCATGCTCTCCTTCCTCAATGCATGTCCCAGAAACTTCAGCTGTCTCTTCCTGATGCTCAGTATTAATTTCCTTTTCGTTTCCATCTTTTCCAAAACCTCTTCATTGCTCACATGCTCGATCCATGATATTTGCAGCATCCTTCTCTAGAACCACATTTCCGCTGGTTCAAGTTTTTCTTTCATCTTTGATGACATTGTCCAACATTCACTGCCATATTGAAGAACTGACATCACACAGCAATCAAGTAATCCGTTCTTTGTTTCTATCGAAGCTTTCCTGTCTCTTAATACTCTACTCGACTTCTAGAATGCGTCCTTTGCAATGCCAATTCGCCTTCGGATCTCTGTGTCGCACTTTCTTTCTTCTGTTATAACATTTCCCAGGTATTTAAATTTTTGTACATGTTTGATTTTAGTATCCCCCACCTGTATTTTGGCATTTGGGCTGCTCTTTTTGCTGATGTCCATGCATTCGGTTTTCTTGCACTATTTGTAGTCCATTTTGTCACTTCAATTAGCTTCTGTAGGATGTCTTGTAGTCTCCTTTCTGTTTCTGCTCTCAACACTGGGTTGTCTGCGTACCTGATGTTGTTCAAATTGTGTCTTCCGATGAAGAATTCTGGCATAACACCTAGGGTCCTCGGAATAGTCTCGATGTACAAGTTGAGTAGATCCGTTGGAAAGACACACCCATGTATCACTCCGCTTTCTATCTACCAAATTCAGAAGATATACAATGACAGAAAGCGGCGTAAGATAATAAAGCAATAGTTGATTGTAAATGTAAGGTTAATACTCATATTAATCGGAGTATGCGCACTTCGACATGGTGTGATGATTACAATTGAATAGTGAAATCGATCTTCACTGGGGGCCTTGATGTGTGTTGTGGCGCAGTGGATAGCGGCTCGGAACGAGAAATCGGAGAGCCAAGTTCGAATTCCAGTTGAATTCCTTGCATTCACTTACGCGCAAATACCCTTGGGAAATGTATTAATCCGTCTCTTCCTTCCAGTGATGGGTTAAATAACAGAACAGATTGGGTTCTATAGCCTTGGTCGGCAACCAGTCTACCGCAGAAAGCAATGGCAACCTACTGCGGGATAATCTTCTGCCCAGTCAGTCATGTCTCTTTCGAGACATGATCGCCCAAGCGTGTATGACTGATCGCATCTAAGCTATTATTAGAATATCATCATATTGATCTTCAATAAAGTCCGAAGGAATCATGCATAACGACTGAGAGAAATGAAGAATGAATTGAAACCAGACATAATAAAACCATACAAAATAAAACCAGGCATAATAAAACCAGACATAATAAAACCAGACATAATAAAACCAGACATAATAAAACCATACAAAATAAAACCAGACATAATAAAACCAGACATAATAAAACCAGACATAATAAAACCATACAAAATAAAACCAGGCATAATAAAACCATACATAATAAAACCAGACATAATAAAACCATACATAATAAAACCAGACATAATAAAACCATACAAAATAAAACCAGACATAATAAAACCATACAAAATAAAACCATACAAAATAAAACCAGACATAATAAAACCATACAAAATAAAACCAGGCATAATAAAACCATACATAATAAAACCAGACATAATAAAACCATACAAAATAAAACCATACATAATAAAACCAGACATAATAAAACCATACAAAATAAAACCATGCATAATAAAACCAGACATAATAAAACCAGACATAATAAAACCAGACATAATAAAACCAGGCATAATAAAACCATACATAATAAAACCATACAAAATAAAACCAGACATAATAAAACCAGACATAATAAAACCAGACATAATAAATCTCGCAAAAAAAAAATCAATAAATAGAGAGCGTTAATGGTGCTTGCTTGTCAGTCAATGTACATTAAAAAAGCTGCTAGTTTTAAGTTAGACGAATATCGAAAATAATTCTGGTCATTTGACCTTTGAAGAAAACCGCTATATTCTACCTGCGGCAATGAATATAATGTGAAACTCTGAGTTGCCGACACTTGATATGCATTAAAAACCACAACATAAAAATTTGTGTACCATTATGTATATTTATTCAAAAAATAATCCGTTCTAGATATCTAATTATCTTATTGATGTCAAGTTGAAATACATCAAGGAAGGCGCTGTAGTTTGAGTTAACCCAAGTACTTTCGATCTTCAACGAAATCATCCTCACGTTCGAAATGCGAAAACAAATTTAATGTAATTATAATCGTTGTTAAGTTTTTCTTTCAAGCACACGTTTTGGCAAACGCGTTCGTATGATTATTAAATTAATTGTTGTCGTTGCGATGTGTTGTAAACAAGCCTTCCCGATACAAGATGGGTAACCAGAGGTGATAAATTGCAACATGGTGTTAAATTCTACTCGTATCAAATGCATTTTAAAACATTGCTGCAATACTTGTAATAAAACTTGTTTAGTGTTGGCTGGTCGTTTTTTACATAGAGTGCCTCGAGAATTTTAAGATATTGTTTATTATTTTCGTGGTGTAGTATATTGGTGTTATAAAAAAGTATTTTCTTGATATATAACAGAGAGAGATAAGAACAGATTGAGATAGATAGATAGATAGATAGATAGATAGATAGATAGATAGATATGATCAGACTGGCATAGATAGATAGATAGATAGATAGATAGATAGATAGATAGATAGATAGATAGATAAGCAGATGGAGAGAAAAAGTGTGAGATAATGAAATAGAGATAATTATTTTACTTAGTAACTAAATGCAATCAAAAATACTTCCTTCCCCGGTTTACAGCGGCACTCTAAATGCCGAGTGCTCTTTTTTAATCACCCTCTCCCAGCACACACGCACTGTTTAGTTTCATTTGACGATTTTCTCCTTAATTCTCTACAACCTGAGAATCCTACTGACAAAAGGACAGTTTTTCACGTGATAGTATGTTTGATCGGAAGCGTTGGCGGTTCTTTGTATTCAGTTTTGGCAGAAGGTTCCTTTTTCTTGTTTTTATTTTTTGTTTTACAAAATTCCCAGCTTAACCCACACAATTTTTCTCTCTTTCTTGACTAACAATTAATTGCTGTTCATGACGCGTTTTCACTCTTCATTGTCTGATCCTTTTTCAAAATCAATGGTTTTAAAATATTCTTTATTCATTCATTATTATTATTTTATTAATTATTATTATTATTTTATTAATTATTATTATTATTATTATTATTTTCTATCTCACTGTCCTACGATTTTAGTAAAAAATCTTTCATTATAGGAGTTCTCCATTAAATCATACAGCGTCAAAGAGATATACCTTCAGTAGAACATTTGGCGGGACAAACAACGCAGATATAAAACGATGCGATAATATGATTTATTCCAGTTTTCCCCATATAAGACAAAGTCCCGTGTTATAGACCCAAAAATGATGCTTGGGGCAATAGTGACCTTAATGTCCCACGAAATTAAAGGTTAGAAAGGAAACACCATCACCATTTGAAAAAAGATAACACTTACTTTACTTGAAAAGCAGCCAGAATTTGTACTGGCTGCTCGGTCAATGCATGCCAAATGTTTTCTCAAAAAAAAAAGGGGTTAATATTATTATTACCAATTTTATTATTATATTTTTGGGGCTTATGAAACTGCAAGTTTACACTGTCCGTCATCAGGCATCTAATTCGTGGTTATTATTTTTATTTCAGTTTATATTGTTTAAGGAATCATGTTTGAATTAATATATGAAATGTCTCATTTTCTCTCTCTTTCTTCATATATATATATATATATATATATATATATATATATATTAGTCATCCACATACAAGCCTGTTTCGCTGTATCACAGCTCATCAGTGTGACTAGACACACACACACACACACACACACACACACACACACATATATATATATATATATATATATATATACATATATATATATATATATATATTAACAGTATAGCCCGGCGTTGCTCGGAGGTAATGAAAGCTTTAAAACTAATCCATGGTCCTGGAACTCAGACTCAGCCTAAAGCATATTTGTGTGAAGTTTGGTGAGAATCGGATAAAAATTTTGGATTTGTATAAAGGACATACAGTCAGATAAACAGACACACACACAAACATCTTGCCATTTATATATATATATATATATTATCAATTTTCTGCACTATTGTAAGAACTGCAACCTTGAAACTTCTGAATATCGTTTTTTATGTCATTGTCTATGAGTGAATCAAATTTGATTAAAATCGAACCACTCCTTCTATAAACCAATTTTTTCGATTATCAACTTTCGATATTTATCGGGGGTACCTCGACACAAAACCTAGCTAAGATCACTCACAGACGCTTATAGTACAACTGTGTAAATTTTCAAGAAAATCGGTTCAGCCATTTTGGAGTCTATAGGTAACGGACACACACACAGAGACAAAGTTCCATTTATAAATAAGTTTAGATAGGTTTCATTAAAAATGACAGACAAAATATTATAATTGAGTGTTATGTAATTTTTCATATGTTCTTATGATTTTTTTTAGAATACATGCATAAATTTTAAAAATAATGCAAGCGTTATTAATAAAAGTGAAATAATCCGACACTTAATAATATCATCTACAAAACAGTGAACCAATATGCTTACTGTGTTCGGGTTATAAAACTAACACATGACTACACACACACGGGTAAACATTACACATATTTAGTCACACGTAATATAAAATCCCTGATAATGGCTAAAAGTATAGGTGAAAGAGCTCGGAAAATCAAACATTTAGACAATTTTTATATAACTTATGTCCTAAAAAAATAAACAACACATAAAAACGATTAAAAAAACAACAACTTAAATATTATATCTCGTGAGTCATTTTTAATGAAATCTGCCTAAAAGAGATATTGCTGCCCAAATACACAATATATATATATATATACTCGCACACACACACACACACACACACACACACACACACACACACACACACACACACATATATATATATATATATATATATATATATATATATATAGTGTTACGACTCCTACCAGCCCACCACCACAACACCGTCGTTATGGCAGCAGCAGAAGTTGGAACCGCAACATTCACGCTTTCGCTACATAAGGGTTTCTCTCTCAATCGCCCAAATGCCGCCGAGCTAAATTGAATAACTCACAACTGGTGACAGATAAGAAAAGGGAAACAAAATATTTTTATAACAATTAATAGATTTTATTCGTACAATGCACAAGACAGTCTAACAGAAGAAAATCTTAAATCGTACAGGTTTAGACAAATAAAAAAGTAAGAAGAAAACAATATAGGAAAGAAACGAGTGGGGATTTGATATCTAATTAAGTAAAATTATCAAACGTTTTTAAAACAGCCAGCAAACATTTGCAAAGAAGAGATACTTATACATTAGGACAAAAATACATGAAAGCACAAATGAACGACTTATCTTTTGGTAGAGTGAATATTATTTTATCTTTTCTTCTCTTTCTTCCTCTTTGGTTTCGTCGCTTGAAGATTATTGAACGTCTTTTTATTTCTTGTTGAAGGGGTTAAGATTTGATCTAGTTTATCTTCATTTTTCCTTTTCTTCTTTTCTTTTTCCATTTTCCAGGGGTCGAGATGTGTTGAAGTTTATTTTTCATTTTTTCCCTTTCTGTTCTTTCTTTTCTTTTCCCTTTTCTAGGGGTTGAGTTATGTTGATATTTTTTCTTTTCTTTTTCCGTTTTCTAGAGGTTGAGTTGTGCTGAAATTTTCTTTCTTTCCTTTTTTCCTTTTCTAGGAGTTGCGTTGTGTTGAAGTTTATCTTTTCTTTTCTTTTTCCCTTTTCTAGAGGTCGAGTTGGGTTGAAATATCATTTTTTTTTCTTTTTCCCCGTTTAGGGGCGGAGTTATGTTGAAATTTCGTTTAATTTCTTTTCCCTTTTATAGGGGTTGATTTGTGTTGAAATTTTCTTTATTTTATTTTATTTTTTCTAGGGGTTGAGATATGTTGAAGCATGTCGTCATTAAATCACTTTTTTTATTCTGCAAATTAGGATTATTAATATGGTTTAAGATGACAAGTCTTTTCTAAAAGCCATAAATTATATTCATCTGCTTTTCATTTGTAAAGTCTGGATTTAACTACGTTACAGGTAATAATTGGGTCGTTGTTTTTAATTTCTAATTATGTACGGATAAAACACTACTTTTGATGTATTTACTGTTGTTTAAAGAAATATGGTTGTTAAATTTCATCTTCTACCTGTTAGAAGTGGTTGCAAAGTAAAACTTGAAATTTCAAATGATGTTGAAAGACCCGAAACCCCCTAGTGATCCTCGCGATGACATTACTGACGACACCCCCTAGCACCCCACCATTTTGGGCTCTATAAACAATACTTTCGGATTTACATTGGCCATAGAATGGAAAAGTTTTATTTTTTCAGCAGTTGCAATTATTTTTTAGAAGGATCAATGTTGCTATTATTTGAGTGACGAATGTTATTTATGAGGGCCAAACATTTATTGATATAATAGACTTATGTTTTTAAATATATTTATCTCTGTTTTTAACGCAACGACAACAGAATTTAATTTGGTTTTTGTTGAAGGTGTGTTTTAGTGTGGGGCAATGGTAGAAATGTTTGTGAATTAAGCTAACGAAGAGTTTACCGATGTTAGTTTGGAAGTAAGAGAGAGAAAGAGAGAGAGAGACAGAGAGAGAGAGAGATTTAGTTAGCTCTATCGTGGTACCTAATACATTCAGAAGAATTGTTCCATCTGGTACAATATCAAATCGCTAAAATTCTCGTGATGAAATGTTTGTTACATCATTCTACCATATAATACTAGCAGTATAGCCCGGCGTTGCTCGGGTGTAATGAAAGCTTTAAAACTAATCCATGGTCCTAGAGCCCAGGCTCTTTGGACGTTGGCACAAAAGACTAAAAAGCAATATTTTTTCCAGTTAAAGCAAAACCGTAGACTGAAAGAAAAATGAATGGATGTAAGTCAAATTTTGATTTTCTGGTATCGATATCAAATAAGTTCTTTCGTCGTAAACTGAATTTTGAAGGCTAAATAAGTCCTCTGAGTAAATTGTATAATGGCTAAGACTAAGAACTACAATTATATCTACTTAGAGCCAAACCCGAAGCAAAAACTAAAATAAAAGGTCTGAAAAAATACAGAAATACAGGCAGATAAACAGACACACACACAAACATCTTGCCTTTTATATATTTTTATTTTAATCGTATCACCCCGAGCAAGGCGGTAACACCACTGATGTGCAGGGGGCTACGTAATAGTGAAAAGATTGGAAAGGAGATTATCGATTTTCAGCACTATTGTAAGAACTGCAACCTTGAAACTTCTGAATATCTTTTCTTATGTCTTTGTCTCTGAGTGTATCAAACTTGATTAAAATCGGACCAATCCTTCTATAACCAGATTTTTTTCGATTTTCGGTATTTATCGGGGGTGCCTTGACACAAAACCTAGCTAAGAACAATCGCTTATAATACAACTGTGTAAATTTTCAAGAAAATAGGTTCAGCCGTTTCGGAGTCTATAAGTAACGGACACACACACACACACACACACACACACACACACACACACACACACACACAGACAAAGTTCCATTTAGAAATAAGTTTAGATAGATCATACATTTTTAATTACCTGCCCTGATTGTCATTTGAAACTTTGCATTTTACCTCTATTTTAACCACTACCATTAACCTGGCGCTGATATAAACGAGTGTTCAAGCATTTCTCTCATTGCCCGTTTCCAGCCTGGTGACGGAGACACAGGTTTACCGTATATAGAAGCGCCTTCCCATAATTCATCATTGAAATTATTCTTGACAGGTTAATCGCCATTGTCATTTATTTAGGCTTATTGTAAATTTATGTTAGACGCTATAGCCTTATTCACCGCTTAGAGCAGTTAATATATTGAGTTTAAGCATGAACTTTCATAAACACACTTTAAATCAAGATGGGATCTCTGTAATTATGTATAAAGGTATATATATATATATGTGTGTGTGTGTGTGTGTGTGTGTGTGTGTGTGTGTGCGCGTGTTTGTGTGGTCATATATATGTGTATCTATATATATATCTGCATATATATTAATAATAATATATATATATATATACACTCTTCAGAAATTAATTGAGTTCTTTCGGTGACTGGCGTGTGTATATACTGCATATATACATCACGTTAAAATTTCTCTTCTCTGATTCCATGCGCCTATGGCTTAGGGGAGTATCAGACACCGACTGACTCTAAATCGGTCGAGCTTTCATCCTGGCCAGAATATATATATATATATATATATATGTGTGTGTGTGTGTGTGTGTGTGTGGTGGCAGTCTATCTAAAGTATTTAAAACCAACTTTGATCGTGTTAAATAAATTATTGCCATCATCCAGAAAGTTACATTTTAGATTCATACATTCATTTGAATGTTTTTTGACATACACTCTCGACTTTTATTTGTCGACACAAATATATATGCATATACATTTCTAAACAAATGGTTGATTTTTTGTTTAATTTACTAATCTGACAAATTTTATTACTTCATATTTTTAGTCGACACCGATATTTGAGTAAACGCTCCGTATATTTATTTAGTTTTATTTACCGGCTTGACTATTCTGTAGAGTATTAAAAAAATTGTTTATCAACAAGTCTCGAATCAGCGTCTCCCTGGGCAGAGGAAATCATATTTCTTTACACCTCTCAGCCAAGACAAGGGTCGATGATCAAACAATGATTCGCGTTTAAAGGCGAAATTTAAATATTTTAGCAATATAATACATAGATAGCAATCCAGCACTCTTTTCTTTGTTTCTAGTGAAATTTTCCTGTGTGTTAGTACTTTACTCAGCTTCTGGAACGCGTCCTTTGTCATGCCAATTCGCCTTCGGATCTCTATGTCGCACTTTCCATTTCCTGTTAGAACACTTCCTCGGTATTTAAATTTTTGTACTTCATAATTCTGGTATTCCCTACCTGTATTTGGCATTTTGGGTTGCACATTTGGCTGATGACCATGCATTCAGTTTTCATAAAGTTTATTTGTAGTACTTTTTTGTCGCTCTCCACCGCTACCTTCTGTAGGAGGTCTTGTAGTTTCCTTTCCGTGTCTGCAATCAGCACTGTATCATCTGCATACCTTATGTTGTTCAAGTTGTGGCCTCCAATAACAAATCCTGGCGTGTCATCTAGGGTCCTCAAAATATTCTCGCTGTACAGGTTGAACAAATCCGGTGAAAAGACACATCCTTATCTTACGCCTCTTTCTATTTTTGTAAATCTACTGAGATCGTTACCTATCCGTATGGATGCCGTTTGCTGCCAGTAGAGATTCTTGATTACTCTTATGTCTTTCCCGAAAATGTCGAGGCTGCCGAGCCTATCCACCAATTCTTTGTGCCGTATCTTGTTGAATGCTTTCGCCTAGTCAATGAAACATAGGTACAAGTCTATCTTCATATGTCAGTGAATGTTGGACAATATCATAAAAAATGAGGACAAAACTGGAAGCAGCGGAAATGTGGTTCTACTGAAGAATGCTGCGGATATCGTGCACTGAGCATGCAAGCAACGATGAGGTATTGGAAAGAATGGCAACAAAAAGGAAATTAATACTGAGCATCAGGAAGAGACAACTGAAGTTTCTGGGACACGCAATGAGGAAGGAGAGCCTGGAGAACCTGATACTGATTGGTCAGATAGAGGAAATAGAGAGACAGAGGAAGGCAGCGGATAACAAATTTGCAGGGCCTGATTAGGTGGATGACGGAACGGGGGTTGACAGGAGTAACAGGAGCAAACATACTAAGAGCCACAGTACATAGGGAGACGTGGAGAACCATGATCGCCTACGTCTTGAAGGGACAGAGCACAAAGAAGAAGAAGAATACATACATACATACATACATACATACATACATATAAATGGTTAATACTAATGGAAGTACATTCCACAGTTAGATATTTTCTTTTAAAAAGTGCTCAATACAAAAGTATAGCATAGATATACCGCTATTAATATTAATATTATTATTATTGTTGTTGTTGTCGTAGTTTTAGGATGCTGCAGCTTAACAGCTACAAGGTTTCTTACCATTTGAACTCTGTGAAATATAGTTAATTTACTTTATATATATATATATATATATATATATATATATATATATATATTATAAGTTATAGTTTAGAACATGTACAAATTATCATCTACTAGAAAAGTGGACATTTTGTTTCGACATCGAAAGAACAATGTCTCATCAGTTAGTAAATAATGATGGTAATAAACGTTATTTTTGAAAAAGAAAATTAAAAAATCTCATTTCCCCTTTATCTTTGGAAACGTTTTGGTACAGGTTAAAGAGTATAGAAAAGAAGGGAAAAAAGGGAAATAAAAAAAAGGGGAAAATAAAAAGGAAAAAAAAAGATGCATAGAAAATGAAGAGCCTGATAGAGAAAACAAAAAGAACACAGAGAAAATAAAAAAGTGGAAATAAAAAGAAAAAGGGAAGACAGGAAAGAAAGAAAGAGCTAAGAGAAGAGAGCTGATGATAACGGCTCAGAGAGAAATACACCCGAATTTATGTAGGAGATGAAATAGAGATAGATACACATTAAGGGTCACGCGACTTCTGGGCTTAAGAAAAAGGAAGAAGTGAGAAAATGCACGAAGGGTGAGATGACAAGAAATAGAAAGCTCAAACAAGTGGCCGAAACTATATATATATATATATATATATATATATATATATATATATATGGTCTCTCTTTCTGTCTCTCTCTCTCTATATATATAGAGAGGGAGGAGATGGAGAGTGAGAGAGAGATAGACAAATAGAGACAAAGTTAGAGATTTAAAAAAATTAAATTAAATTAAAAAGAAAGAAAAACATTAAATGAGATTAATAAAGTAGGGTGGGAGTTTATTACATTTTAAAAGAATTGTGTCTTTGAACTCATGCAAAAAATATATCAATATTTTGTCAAAAAAACTAGATAGTATCGAATATAAAAATCAAAAAGTTGGATAAAATTAAAATAAAACATAAAGGGAAAGAATGATATAAAAAGAAATTAAAAATTTTTCTTGAATGCATTTTGTTGATAAACAAGAACCAAATAGATGAGAGCGTAGGTGCTTCGCTGATGCTTGGTAAATTGGCCTTGTGCCAAACACGTCCAAAGTCCAAAAAATTTAAATATCCGAAGGTTAGATGTTGAAATGTTAAAGGATAAATATTTCGTGTGTATATTAAAGTAAAAATTTATTAACAGTTGTGCCTCTTCTATAAATACTTTCACGGCTTCTGCTCCGATGAACTTAAGTCATTGGTGCCCCCTAGGTACGAATTTACACGAGATACTAGATTAGCAACTAGGCACCAACCTTTTACAGTGAAACAGATAAGATGTAACCGTAATTTCTACTCCAACAGTTTCTTTTCTCGCGCTTCCCGCCTGTGGAATTCCCTTCCATATGCCTGCTTCCCGGACAGCTACAATCTCCAGGAGTTTGAATGTAAGGTCAATAGACACCTCCTAACACAATAACTTACATCTATTCTCTCAAACACTCTCACCATCTCACCAACCCTCATTCTTGTTAGCCTTACCCGTGAAACGATTAAAAAAAAAGTGTAAGAAGAAAAATATAAGTGAAATTTTGTTAACTGTACACTATAACATGTTTGTGAAAAGAAAAATGTTCATTGAGAAAATGCATTCAGCTTTGTAGTTAATGTTGTTCAAAGAGAATTGTATTTAAAATGTCCTCAGAAGTTTAGAGTTCATGGTTGTGTAGTAGCAGAATGTCTTCTATTATGCTCCTTCCTCTTTTTGGTAGGTCGGCGACAGGGTGAGAGAAGATAAAACAAATGATGAAACTGTACTTAACGGCTCCTGTTGTTGTTGTTGCTTTCTTTGGCGGCGCGGAGTGAAAACAAAGAAAAGAAAGTTGGAAGAAGGGGTCGAATGAAACCGTGACGCGCCCGTACGTCCGGGTGGCGTGCAGTGAAATATGTATTGTTACATTGCAACGAGGTCCGTCAGCTAACCGTTTCCATGTAGGACTGTCTTGACCGGGTCACGACGTAGTTAAATAGTGGAATTTACTTATGTGACCGGCTCCCAGAGGCATTTTCTTTTTTAGCTGTGAAAAAAACGTTTGATCGACGTGATAATATGAATTTACTATTTACTATCCAATCAGGATCCTAAGATTTGCTTTTCACACTGACTTGTGAAATTTTTCTTAGCTGGGTTTTTCGAAAATGCTTTTAGTCGTTTGAATCCGATTTTACAGGTGTGCAATTTTATTTGTGTGTTTTACTTAGTTGATGGGTGATATAGCATTTGTATCTTATAAGAGAAACAAGTGAAGATTTAGAAACAAAAGTACAAAATAAAAAATGACAGTAGTGTAAAAATACAAGTTAAATAAGTTAAATTTTAAGGTATATAATTAAAAGATAGGTAAGTTTTATAGATGAGAGCAAGTAGAAAATATATTAAAATAATTTTAGACATATTTACGAGTATGGGAAATTTTATGTTGGCAAAAATATTCATGACGTTGGTTCAACAAGCTAGCTTTTGAAAACCTAATTATATGGATTTTTCTGGTAAGCAAAGGAAATATATTTCATGTAACGATTTACGTTTTCTAGATTTTGTTAATAATTTCCATTTAACTGTAAGAGATTTATTTGCATCTTTCAATTGCCAGTAATGTTTAGAGAGAAAGAGTTAGAATTACTATAGTTTTTATTATTAAACATAGGTTATGCTGATAAAATCGTGTCTCAAAACTATTCTTACTTAAACCAATATATTGTTTGGTAAAATTAAAATAAAACATTCTTACACTCAAAACATATATCCTGGATTTAAATAACCTACAAATAGTGGATTAGTCGTAAAAATCAAATCAACTAACCAGTCAATAGCTCTCCACATATTCCTTCTTATTTATTATATGTGAATTGCTAAGGACCCTCAGGGATGATCATCCGGAAGCGTTACGTCGCTTCTCCATGATTAGTTCTTCTTATAGAATGTTTGCAATTCAACGCTAGACAGCTCAGTTTGCCCTACTGTTGAATTAACAGCTTGGAAAATGAAGAGAAAAGAGAAATTCCTGCCCCTCTATTTGGTGTTTGTGCTACGGTGACCCCCTCGGCGATTCTTCTTTATCGCGCCGACATCTATTACGTTTCGTTTTGTTTATTGCATCTTCAGCTGGGGTCTTCCTTAAATATTTTATAAGTATTTCTTAATTTGTTCGAATATCTTCTTTAAGGAAGGTACCATTACGATTCGGATAATCATAACACTACTGAGAGAATAATGAGGCGGCTATACGTCTTTGATTCTTCTTATGGCAATTCTTAATCTTTAAGGTTCCGGGAGAAGCCGTATTAAGAGAATACTAGCTAAAGCGATATTTTGGAATGCTTAAAAGAAAACCAGAATGGGAAGAGCACCTTGAGTCTATAGACGGATAACAATGAGTGTATGTGTTTGCATGTGTTTGTGAGATAGAAAAAGAAAAAGAAACAGACAGACAGGGAGAGAGAGAAAGTTGGATAGAAATTATAGGTTGTTTAGCTAATGTTCACTAAATGCAGTGAACTACAGAAATTGTTTCTTTATTATGAATTGTGCGATTTATGGAATATAAGGATCACAATATATTTTTAATTATTTCTTTGAATCAGGGTTTTATTGCATATCCTATTTATTTACTATAATCAACTCAAGTTTTAGGACAGGTTGATAAACCGTAAAAAAAAAAAACAAGATTTAGGTTACTAGAAACGATAGAAATTATCATTAAAATTAAAAAGAAATTAAAAGGTTTCATATTTTTCATGTCCATGAACATAGATACATATCTATATATGTATACATATATATATATATATATATATATATATATATATATATATGTGTGTGTGTGTGTGTGTGTGTGTGTATGTGTGTGTGTGTATCTTTGCAGCTTAAATTGAATAAAAACAAATGCAAGTATATCTATTACTATACACTTTTTATTATACGAAGTTATAATAAAAGCATTTTACATCGCTATACAAAGGCTATCGTCTGACGAAGTACAATTAATTGTACTGAAACATGATAGCTTTTGTGTAGCTATGTAAAATGTGTTCATTATAACTACTTATAATAAGAATATTACAATAATAATGTTGTTTTACTTTGTATCGAGCACTTTTAAAAAGTAAATGCCACAAACATTTGGTTGTTACTCTATTTGTTTTTACATATACGCAATAGTTTGTGTATAGCTACCTTGAATATATGCGCACAAATACACACACGCACACACACACACACACACACACATTTTTTAATGGTATCACCCCAAGCAAGGTGGTAACGCCACTGATGTGCAGGGGTCTACATAAGAGTAAACAGATCAGGTAGAAGAGAGTGAAGTGAAAGACGAAGTAGTTAGAAAGGAGTAAGAGAAGGATGGAAATGCAGGTGTGATAACAGTTGCAAAGGTGGAGGGAAAGCAAATGATATACAGGGTGGTGAAGAAAGAACCAGAGTCAAGTGGTTAACCTATCTATCTATCTATCTATCTATCTATCTATCTATCTATCTATCTATCTATCTACACTACCGGCCATAATTATTAGGCCATAATTATTAGGCCATCACCTGTTTTTAAAAAAATTATGTATTTCATACTATCTTTTAGTATTTATTGCTAAGTGAATAATTGTAAATGAAAATAGAATGGTTCTTTTGTTAAAACTGCACAATAACATGTGCATCAAGTGAATTTATAAATATTTAATAATTACCTATATTGCAGTTTCATCAATGAAAGAATGAAAAAAATTTAGGGTGATTCAAACGAGTTCTTCTTTGCTTCCTTGACTTGTAAAATTTTGCAAAGTACTAATAACAAAAGACCCATTCTATTTTCATTTGACAATAAATACTCCAAAATTGAATATGATTGTAAAATCATTGGTGGAAAAAAAAAATCAGGGTCCAATATTATTAATAGTACTTTGAAGAAAAGTCACTACTTTGTTTACAAAGCCTTCAAATCGGTATTTCTTCTAAAGAATAAAAAATAAAAAAATATATTAAAAGAAATTAAGAAAATAAAAGTAAGCAAAATTATTTAAAAATAATTAAAAGGAAAGAGAACAGGTAAGGTGAAGTGAAATAAATAAGTACATATATATCTACATATACACATAAATAAGTACATATATATCTACATATACACATAAGTACATATATATCTAAATATACACATAAATAAGTACATATATATCTACATATACACATAAATAAGTACATATATATATACATATACACATAAATAAGTACATATATATCTACATATACACATAAATAAGTACATATATATCTACATATACACATAAATAAGTACATACATATCTACATATACACATAAATAAGTACATATATATCTACATATACACATAAATAAGTACATACATATCTACATATACACATAAGTACATATATATCTACATATACACATAAATATGTACATATATATCTACATATACACATAAATAAGTACATATATATCTACATATACACATAAATAAGTACATATATATCTACATATACACATGAATAAGTACATATATATCTACATATACACATGTATGTATGCATAAGCACACAAAAAAAACGATGAACCAGCGATTTTTCGATTTAAAATGTTTTTTTTAGGTACAGGCGTTTCAAAATCATTTTGAATTATAAATCAGGCGTGCTGCTATATTAATTTATTGAAGTAAATTAAAATTTAGTTACGTTTATGCCGAATATATATATCAGCATGCGGTGTAGATATAGAAGAATCCAAAAGAGTATCGTGTACATACAGTGGTAGGATAACTCTCTAATCGAGCTCTAAACAATTTTTTTAAAATTACAATTTCTTATCCTTTCACTAGTAATATGAAAATTTATTTTTAAACTAAATAATTAAGTTTAAACAATTAAATTTTAATAGAATACTTAGGCTTATTTTAGATTAATTTTTTTTTTAACTTTTAATTTTCTATTGTATTATATTTGTTTTGTTGATGGTGCAATTAGTATAGTTTTGATTATATAGTAGTGTGATGATTTTGGGATCATAACAGATTAACTATTATCTCTAAAATATATTTATAATTTTTTAAACTCCAATTTCTTATTCTTTCGCCGTTAATATATAATATTTATTTATTTTTTATTTTCATTTTCTTCTATCATCTATTTTAAATTTATTCCTCTCTTCTTTCTCCTCCTTCCCTCTTCGTTTACGCTTTAACATACTTACCCTTTCTTTTTAGTGCTCTCTCTCTCTCTCTCTTTCCCTCTCTCTCTCACCTAACCCACTTTCTTTACGTTTCAAATCTATGGGTCAGCAGTCTAACTGACAGGCGGAATGTACCTTTGGATTTTTGTTGACATCCGCTTTTATGCGTGTTCTTTGATTATATGTTGCGCATGTATATATGCTTGTGTATGTATATGCGTGTGTGTGTGTGTGTGTGTGTGTGTGTGTGTTCGGCGAACTGATGTAATTATGTATTTTTACTTAAATTTTCTCTTTTAAGGGAGCGACCGTTATTTTTATCCAGGTTTATTTTTTTGAGGTCATTATGAATTTCATTCGTGTAAAATCCTTTGTACAATAAAGACGGAAGCTGATGATGGTTCATCTGAAATAGGCCTTCCGATTTACCATGAAATAACGTGTCTGCCTTAAATTTTCTTATATATATATATATATATATATATATATATATATATATATATATATATATATAAATACAGAGAGAAAGGGGGAGGAAGAGAGAGAGAGAGAGAGTGCAAACCCGTAATAACTGAGGATATAGTCCAAAAGATTTTGTCCAATCATTATAAATTATTAATTAGCTATAAATAGAGAGATCGATGGATATTATCCAGAGTATTATAAAATATTGTGAAGAAAACTGAATTATATTGAGTCAATTACGAGGTCTTCTGCTAGGAAAGTTTGTTCATTGTGACGTGCCAGAAAATTTTTCTAGATAGACTCTTTCTTGGACAATAATCAATTCATGGAAGAATGGCATATTTATAATTTATAATTAGCGTACTAATATTAAATGCATTCACTGGGAAAGACCTCGATATCCGAATGAAGGCAGCCCACGTACCATAGGGGAAAACTGTTCACAAAACTCTTGTCCTGGGTTAACACAAAGACACGGTCTACCGAACTGCTGTAATCTCGACTCTTCTGTGTACCTGTGTGACCCCGGTATTCTACCGAAGAGACACCTGCTGGTCTGTAGTCAGTTACTTTTTAGTGTGAAAGGGATAAGTGGTCCGAACACATTTTGTAAACACAAATAAGAAACGCTTTTCGTTAGTTAGTTCCTAGTCTCAGACATTGCTCACATGTTTATATATATTTATTTTCTCGTTTTCATTTCGATCATAGAATGGCTTGCTATATTGCATTGTTTTGTACGCAATGAATGTTTAGGGTTATATATATATATATATATATATATATATATAATTCCAAGTGAAGAGGACTTAAGTTTTTTTTTTATTTTGAGTACTCTGGCATTTATTTTATTATAAACAGTGCTCAATATAATGACTATTTTAGAGCTTAATAAAATATAATTATATAGTTATGTGTCAATTTGTCATTGCAGCATTGAAATTTCTATGTTTCGAGATAGGTTCTCATCATCAGGCAATATTGGTGTGGTTGTGCAGATGATTTATATTTCATGTAAATCATCTGCACAACCATACCAACATTGCCTATATATATATATATATATATATATATATATATATATATATATATAGTCAACCACAGACAGTTCTGTTTCTCAGTACGGTTAGACATCCGATTTCTTCTAGCGAGAAACCCGATTGAATTGATATCGGTCGGCGATTCTACCTCTCAGCTATGAGAGCTCGGTGAAGGAAGGGAGAATGCATTTTTGTAAATGTATATTTGTTTATCTATTAATATAAAAGGCACTCTATGAGTCTGTGTGTCACTGTAAG
The DNA here is from genome assembly GCA_037127315.1 of Ascarosepion bandense. Classification (NCBI taxonomy): domain Eukaryota; kingdom Metazoa; phylum Mollusca; class Cephalopoda; order Sepiida; family Sepiidae; genus Ascarosepion; species Ascarosepion bandense. The sequence goes on from JBBBDQ010001236.1 coordinate 9,417,928, forward strand.
CTATGCACGCCTACATGTTTTATGCTACGCCATTCAAAATTTCTAGAGACACATATCTACAGGGAAGCCAGGCCGACACATACTTTTTGAGTTTAAGTTCATCAATTGTTTACAGTTGCTCCGTAAAACATCTAAGATGGTTGCTGAATTACGTTATAAAAATCAAATCACACGTGTCAAAAGCGACTAAAATATTTTTATTAAAAAAAAATGAGCCTTTATATTTAATTTTTTCCTCTAAAATTAAAGGTCTACATTTTTAAATATTCTTCGAAAATTTCTGAACTGTGAGTGTAATAGTTTTTATATTTCTAATTTCAGTAAAACAAAATAAATAATTTTCATTTTTATGTTAAATTCATTTAGTCAACAAAAATTGTAAGTATTTTACCCCGTAATTTTGAAACAAAAACAAACGCAACGTTGTTTACAATGTCACACAATACATCACATCACGTTTACGCAAAACAAAAGAAAATAGATTTTTTAATGTTAGTTTTTAACAATTTTTAAACTACATTTTTTTTATATAATTATTGTTTTATATAACCGAGTCATACTTCTAAAATGTCCTGAGTTCCACGGACAACACCGGGCTATGATGCTAGTAAGACGTATTGGAAGAAAGAAGGATAGCGTGTGAGTACATGTCATAAATATCTATCAAAACCAGAAAGTGATAAGAAATACACTTTAAACGTAAACACACCCACGCTTACACATATACATATATATTCACTTTTAAGACACACACACACACACACACACACACACACACACACACACACACACATATATATATATATATTTATATTTATATATGCATATTATTTCGTGACTATATAAAATTGATAGAAAGATCTATAGAAGGAAAGCTGGTTTTCTAAATATTACACACACAATTACACACTTAAAACAAACACATACACATATATACATTCACTTTTTAAGATAAAACTAATAAATATAAAAGGAACAAAAATCATCCCTATTTTGCTCAAGGAGTGCATACTTCTCGTATATTGTGCCCACCACACACACACACACACACACACACACACACACGCACATATGTGCATATTTACTTCGTGACTATATCAAATTGATAGAAAGAGCTGTAAATGGAAACTTGGTTTTCTAAAAATTACACACACATGTACACACACACACACACACACATATATATATTCGTTTATATATATATATACATATATATATATATATATATATATATATATATATATTCTCTTCTTTACTTTAATCAATCGTGTATCTTGTCTTTATCCTTGTTTTTCTCTTTCTTTGGGGTTCTTTATCCAAGGGAGAATTTTTCGTAAATAACCGTTACAAATGTCTATTCTAATATGGATATGTGAGCGTCTATGTAAAATCAAATAAAAGAAAATAAATTTTTTTGTGGGGATATTTTGAGAATCAACTGTTGTACTATTTGGATCTGACAAGCCACGATAACATCAGGACGCGGTGAAATATGTATTACCCATTGTAATAATCTAAAATCTTTTATAAATTATATATATATATATATATATATATATATATATATATATATATATTCGTTTTTATTTTCTTTTTGGCCCTATACATGTCTTTTTCTTCTTTTAAATCATATATCCTGCTTATTTCTTGATTTCCTATTTCAATCAAGATATTTCGAGAAATATGATTCGCGATTTGAGAAAAAAATCGATACCCTTTTAAATAATGAAATGTTCTATTGAAATGAATTAAAGTGATTAATAAACATGAAGGAAAATAAAAAAAAACCTGTTTGAAGAAATTCGTTTTGCGAATCAAAGATGAAGATGCAGAAAATAATAAAGAGATGCACCAAACAGAAACATCAGAAGATATAAGAAACAAAAATTTCAATATGAGGCTGGGTAATGATGGAAAATGTACAAAGACGTGTTTCATAAAATAAACATTGAAACGAAGATATAACATCAAACTGAAGATTTTACTAAATTGAAATATAATGTAATTTGTTTAATGAAGAAAACCATAAAGTAGAAAAAGCCAACAAAAATATCCTATAAAATAAAATAAAATAGGTTTATGCGCTAAAGTCAAACTCTAAATGAAAATATTTACACAAGATATTAAAGGAAAAAGAAACGAAACCATTATCAATTAAATGTAAGAAAACAGAATGATTGGTCGCCAGCAAAAACCAAGTGTGAACGACGGATTGGAGACTTAAGAATTTGGGTAGGGTAATATTAGACTGCTACGTGATGTCAGTTCTTCAATACGGCTGTGAATGCTGGACAATATCATCGAAAATGAGGACAAAATTGGAAGCGACCGAAATGTGGTTCTACAGAAGGATGCTACGGATATCGTGGACTGAGCATAAAAGCAACGACGAGGTGTTAGAAAGAATGGCAACAAAAAGGAAATTGATGCTGAGCATCAGGAAGAGACAACTGAAGTTCCTGGGACATGCAATGAGGAAGGAGAGCCTGGAGAACCTGATACTGACTGGACAGATAGAAGGAAGGAGAGACAGAGGAAGGCAGCGGATAACATATTTGCAGGGTCTGATCAGGTGGATGACGGAACGGGGGTTGCCAGGAGCAACAGGAGCAAACATCACAAGGGATAGGGAGACGTGGAGAGCCATGATCGCCTACGTCCTGAAGGGACAGGGCACATAGAAGAAGAAGAATATAGTGGAACCTGGTGTGTGTGACCCACGTCGTCAGCAACCACATGCTTTTAACGATCATTTCTCTATGCACGGACGATTTGATAATGTTAATTGACCCCCAATGAGCGACCTCTTCCAAAACGTGACCACTGACTAGCATGAAAGAATAAAAATCACTGGTCAAGCGACCACTTTAACAAAAATTCATTTTGGCAATACAGTCCTAACTTCTAAATTAGGAGAATTTAATTTAGTAATCTATTTCATTTTCCTTGAAGCTAAGCCCAAAACACTTTCTCGTTGTTTTGTTATTGTAGTGAAGTGTCAAATTGTTATTAGTTGTGATCAAACGGAGGCTGTTTTGTATTAGTATGTACTTATTACACTTGACAAGTTCAAGAGATTTGTCGGTTTCTGTACCAACTTGGATTAATTTGGGCGTAGGAGAAAAATCGCATCTATGTGAAATTTAAATTTTCAATGTTTATCTCTTTCGTTATCTTTATTTTTTCTCGATCATTTGGCTCTCTCTCTCTCTTTCTCTCTTTCTCTCTTTCCCTCTCTCTCTAACTTGATCGTTGTCATTTTTTCTTGTAGGTTTGTTTATTTTTCCATATCTTATCGCAGAAAGCAATGGCAACCTACTGCGGGATAATCTTCTGCCCAGTCAGTCATGTTTCTTTCGAGACATGATCGCCCAAGCGTGTATCACCTGTGGCACTTAACTGACTGACTAACTGAGTAAAATAGTTGAAATCATGATTATGACTTCCACTGGTCATAAAGTTGGGGATCGGTTATCTATTTTCATGAAGTAATAAACTGCTCCCCCACTAATTACTACTTATTAATATAATACATCTCTTCCCTTTTTAGCTATGAGTCAAATAGCAGGACAGATTGGGTTCTATAGCCTTGGTCGGCAACCAGTCTACCGCAGAAAGCAATGGCAACCTACTGTGGGATAATCTTTTGTCCAGTCAGTCGTGTCTCTTTCGAGACATGATCGCCCAAAGCGTGTATCACGTATGGCACTTAACTTACTGACTGATCGCAGATTCTCTTTTACTATCACTCACTTCTAAGGAAAAATAGAAAACGTATACAACGCGAACTTTTCCAACGTACATATTTTATAAGAAATAAGTGCCAACATCAATTAGAATCAGTGGTCACATTAAAAAAAAAAAACACTACACAGACGGCAATAACTGATTTTTTAAGCCTACACAAGTGCGAATAAATAATTTTTATTTCTTTTGTGAACCGTTGTAAATAATGTTTTTAATGTTAAAAAATAATTATGCTGAATAAATTTTTTCTTATGTTCTCATTTATTTATTACCAGATTACATGATAAAATACTAAAATAAGTACATTCTGGAAAGTGAAATATACGATCGTGGGGAGGATAGGTGACGAGTCTTTAGTGAGCAACGACCTTCCGTGTGCGACCAGTTTTTTCATGTCAGTAGGGTATTCGCATACAACAGGTTTCACTATCTCTTTTAGTAACTAAAAATTTGTCAGAAATATGAATGCACCCGTGAAAACCAAAACATGCTTTCCATATAGTTTATTTTCTAAACTCCGCTTAGATATGGTACAAGGCCGAAAATATAGGGTAACAATTGAGGATTGATGTATTAAGGTCTAGCCAAGTTTGCTAATCATTAAATTACGACGAGTTGCCCATGCTTTTCAGAAAGTAAGAAAGGTATTAAAGGTCCGGAAAGCTTCTTTAGAAACAACGAAAAATTTGTTGAACTGCCATGTCATATCTATTCTACAAAATGATATCACTACAGACTAATGTTGGGAATAGCACAGACTGAACATGTGAAGAAAATGGGTACTAATAAAAAACTCATTTTTAGAAAAAGGAACATTGATTTTATAGCATATATTGAAAGAGAGAAGGTCTTCGAAATGTAGAACTTGTGGTGATACCGAGCATCAGGACCAGAAAGCAAATGACCAAAACTGGTCTTTGCGCACCCGGCTCCAAGCGTATGTTCCGACAGAAAACCAAAAATTAATTAAATATCAAATTTCTCTTCGCGAGCCTTCACGAATTTTATTTCTCATCCAATGGGAAGCCCAGAATTAAATACGGGTGTGAATTCCCAAATGACCTGCTGAAGCCAACAAAGGCTGAAGAAAAAACCGACACAGAAAGCATCGCCATAGTTGAGAAAGTACGAGCATAATTAGCAGGTCCCTTGACCTCGTCAAACGATCCACTATGCTCGCTCCGCCTTTCCCTCTCACCTTCTTCTTCGCTGTCTCTGAGCTACTTACCCGACCAAAGGAGCGGAGACATCAAAGACATTCCTCACTGAGAAACGCTCCCACACACATATGCACAAACTCTCTTTTCAGCATTTATTGCTATGAACATTTTAACGTCCTTTGACCCTACCTAAAGACATTACTTTATTTGTAAAAAGCCTTAATTGATATCTGTGTATATATAAAGTGTTGTTTCCATACTCAATTTAATTATATTGTTTTATAACCCCTTTTTAAACTTATAGTGGGCTATCTACTAACGAGGCCAAATTCAGTTAATCTGTTTCAACACCCAACTACATTTCACTAGAACGGATAATCCACTATAAACTCACAGAATGTGCAGTGTGAAAGAGGGCCACACGAAAACCGTTGTTATTATACATATTAAGATTGTATGTTGATAGATGGCATAACATGGACAAAGAGTAATGGTGAAATGTTTCTATAGCAAGAAGGGAGGAGAAGAAGTGGTGAGCCATAATCGCTCATGTTTCTGAAGGGACACAGCATGTAAATGATAATAATTCGGAATTCGATTACTAAAAGAAAGAAGAAAGGAATGAATGAAAGAATAAATGAATGCTATAAAAAAAAGAATGAAAAAGAAAAGAATGAAAAAATAAAATAAAAATAGGAAGAACGAAAAAATCATGATTATCCCGTTTACAAAAATAAGTGAGAAAATGGGAAGATGGCTGAAAGAAAACTGAGCGAGAACGATAACTAAAAAACAATCAAGGTTGAAGCATTCAAATGTGTGAGAATTTGCGTGTTTTTTTGTTTTGTTTTTTCGAGGTCTGTTTGTTCTGTGTGCGCGTTTATGTATATGTATGTGTGTATGTACATTTGGATAGTGTCTATATTAATATATACTTAATACCTCGGTTAAATTACATTGACCACTTTTTCTTATCACCATAAAATATATATGACCATGTACACTACCGGCATAATTATTAGGCCACCACAGTGTTTTAAAAATGATGCATTTCATACTATTTTTTAGTATCTATTGCCAAGTGAATAATTGTAAATGAAAATAGAATGGTTCTTTTGTTAATACTGCACAATAACATGTGCATCAAATGAATTTATAAATATTTAATAATTACCTATACTGCAGTTTCATCAATGACAGAATGAAGAAAATTTAGGGTGATTCGGACGATTTCATCTTTGCTTTCTTGTCGTGTAAATTTTTACAAAGTAATAATAACAACAAAAAAAAACACTCTATTTTCATTTAGAATTATCCACTTAAAAATAGTATGAAATACTTCATTTCTATTAAAAAAACTGGGTGGCCTAATAATTATGGCCGGTAGTGTATATGAGTGACCCATTCAAAAACCCAGTGTTCATGATAAATGACCCATCAATCAACTCTAAATGTTCGCAATCACTGGTCTAGAAGAAGGTGGAACTGAATTGACAAGAAAAAAAGATATTTAATTATCTTTCAGAATAGAGAATTGGTGTGTAAAGGGTGCAAAGAAATGCCATTAATAAAGGTAGAGAAATAGATAGAGGCAGGGAGACAGACAGATAGAAAGACAGAGAGAGAATTAGTAGGAAAAGGAAAGGAAAAAAGAAAGAAAGATAGGAAGCGATAGAACGATAGAATGAAAAGAGATAGAATGAAATGAAAAGAAGTAAAGAAAAGAAAACGAAAGAAAAAATATTATCTTTCTTTAAAGAAAGAAAATATGCGAAATAGATAAATAAAAAGAAGAAAAACGGTTAGAAAGAGAGAGTGAAGGAAAGAAATAAAGAGAAATGCATAGTAAGAAGTAAGGAAAGTAAGAAGGAAAGTCAGATGAATAAAAATCGAATAATGAAGAAAAAATGAAGCAAAAAGAAATTTTAAAAAAATACGAAATGAATAGAGAAAGAAAAAGAAAAAGAAAGTGAAAAATACGAAGTAGAAAGAAAATAGTGAAAATGAAAAAAAAATGTCAAAAAAGAGGCAGGAAGAAAGAATGGAAAGGGCCGGAAAGAACAGTGTCTTTAGTTCTGGTAGCACAACCAGTCTCTAGTAATGGAAGGTGCTAACCATTTTTCCATGGTCAGTTAATGGCCGTACGTAATAGAGTGCGAAAGAAGTATTACCAACCAATTTATGGAAACAAGACCAACCAGGATACTCGAATTCTTAAAAGAAATCGGAATGTACACAAAAATATGACTGGTTGAATACTATCTCACACGCACATAGATATATGTATTTCTACCAACTTGCTATATATTCCCAAACTTGGTTCTATCGAATGTGCGTTTGCAAATCTTGTATATAAATACATATACATATGTATGTAGGCTGGATTTGGTTTCAGATAACCCGTGGTGGTTGGTATGCCATAAAAACTAAACAGCCAAATTAAATATATACAATTTTATAAAATATTTTATTAATTTAAAATGTGTTAAATATATAAATTTGTTAAATGTATGAATTTGTCTAAATATATTAGTCTGTTATATATATTAATTTGTTTTAAATATATAAACTTTTTGAAAGTGTTCTTAACATTTTATTCGATTTTTAATTATTCGATTCGGCGTTAAATGACCCAATATGGGTTGATACGCCGTAAAACAAAACAAAACAAAAAAGCCATACGTGATAGACGCTTAAACAATCTTGTTTCTTGTGAGAATGATTAGGCAGAAGTATTTCCCGATTTACTTTCTACGGTAGACAGATTGCCAACCAAGAACCCATTTTTTTCTGCTATTCAAAAGGATGAGACAGATTCATATATTTCCCAAGATTGTCTGTCAGTGAATGAAACGAATTTGACTTGAATTTCAACTCGGATTTCCATTTTTTTTTATTCCGAGCCTATATCCATTCCACCACCATGGTCAGTCAGTTAAGTGTCATACGTGATACACGCTTGGGCGATCATGTCTCGAAAGAGACATGACTGACTGGGCAGAAGGTTATCCCGCAGTAGGTTGTCATTGCTTTCTGTGGTAGACTGGTTGCCGACCAAGGCTATAGAACCCAGTCTGTCCTGCTATTTAACTCATAACTGGAAGGAAGAGACGGATTAATACCTTTCCCAAGGGTATTTACTTTGTTCAAATAGATTTTGGTGTTTGGAAAATAGTTACGTGTATTTTTGGTTAGAATATGAGTAAAAATATTCAAGTCATGCTGTGCACAGTATTAGAAAAATCTCTCGTATGACTTTGTCATTTATCTAATGCAGCTTTTGACGTTGATGTGGGGCTTAAAGAAATGAATATCTATTATTAATTATTACGTTAGAATATGTGAAAAATTACAAACTACTACAAAATTGTACATTTTGTTTCGGCATTGAAAGAACAACGTCTCATAAGGTAGTTAACAATGATAATAATAAACGTTTAATCGCTAAATTAAATATGTATATTGTTCGCAGTAGTACGCTGTTTTTTAAACTTTAGCAATAAGACTCAAGCAAATATAATACAATCAAACCGAAATTACGAAAAGTCAACTTTTAAAAAGGGAATTTTGTTTAAAAGAAAAAAAGTCATTCTTTAGAGAAAAATATATTTACTTGCAGAGCAAGTTCATATTTTTCTTCTAATAAAATGCAAATTAGTGAAAACACTCGTGTGTAATTACATATTTCCCCATTAAGAATTATGAGGCAACAAACCAACGAAGGTTGAATGGTAGGGGACGGCGGAATACGATTAGATTATAATCTCTTCTATGAGATGCTTTTAGAAAAGTAATTTTCCGGATTAATACACTTGGGAAAGTGTTGTGGGGAATTACCTACACACTAATATGAATTCTGTCGGACTACGTAAATACGGAGATTTATCTACTCTCGGGGTAGTAGTCGCAAAGCTGCTACTTTGTCACTGTCAGCTCTCTGTCTTCGGGTGAAGGGTGCTCTCTGCTTCCGAACAAAGAGTAATAACCCTTTCGTGTTTCCGCCGAAGGGTAGAAGCACGACTGGGGAATGATAGACAGCCATTTTTTGGCCGGGCCAATATAGCCCGGAAAGCCACTTATAACTGACCATGTGTCACATGTTGCCCTTAGTGGGAAGAACAACTAAATAATGTAGTAGTAAGTAGAAGCGGCTACTTTAGTCATTTGTTAGTACACCGTTCCGGCGCTAAGTACTATTTTACTCTATTTCCTCTGTTCACTGTTTCTCTTTTGTAATATAATATTGATTCCAACCGTATACCGTGTCCGAATCTTTCTTGTCGCCTTTTTCCTAGGGCAACACCAGAAAGGTATTAATCCGTGTATTCTCTTTCCAGCTAAGCAAGAAAGATTGGTTTCTATAGCTTTGATTGGCAATCAGTCTACTGCAGGAAGTAATGGAAAATCTTCCGCTCAACCAGTCCTATCTCATTCGAGATGATCGCCCAAGCGATGACACTTAACTGACAGACTGGATTGTGTATTTTACTCCTATGAATATAGAGTTCAACAACCAATTAGAACACAAGGTTGAATAGTAAAAAACGACATCTTGGATTAGTTTATCATTTCGCCCTGAGAGTATCGCTGAAAATACATTTCAGTGTTTAAACCTATAGAAAATTATAATTTTAAAAGTATTCAGTATTGCTTAGTGTATGAATCCTGGTAGTGTAGTCCTACTAGAGAGGCATTTAAAAACATTTATACGCCATATACGGATGCAGTAAAAGCTTTGTAAGCAAATTGTGTATTAAAAGGAACAATATGTCGGTTGTGGTATATCCGAAAAGTCATTCTCTCAATATAGAACTTTCCCAAAGGTTTATTGAATCCACATCAAAGCACCAGGATTGGGAGGAAAAATTAAGGTAATTTTTAGCTGTCTACAAATAATTCATGGAAATGCGGGACATATTGCAAAAGAGCGAATTGAAGAGAGACGAAAACAACTTTGCAACTGCCTACTGAAGACTTTAACCAAAAATTCAAAACTTAGATTTTTGCATAATTTATTTGAAGGTAATTTCCTGTGTAAACATAATTCGATTCCATCTTCATCTATCAAGCTTAATATTTTTCAGAATTAACAGCAGACTAAATCCCCTCCTGCGATGATACCGACAATGTTTGATGTTACTATAAGGTAAGGTCAACCTCAGTATTTCGTTTACCCAGGTGCAGCGTGGAGGTCTACCGTCAAGTAGTCATTATGTGGATCAAGCGACAGGAGCACCCATTCAGGCAATTGAGCGATCGTGATTGGATTCTAAAACAATGATTCTCAAGAAAATGCTAGGCGTTGGTAATCAGCTGTTCCCGTCACACCTTGATCATTTTTGCTGGAAGATGATCAGAAAAAAAAATTCCAATGATTTGTTCGTGTCATTCCTAAAAGAAATTCGAAGGGTTTATCGCTAGTATAAATATATGTATTGTATTTAATAGAGTGTTTGTTTTTACTTCTCAACCTTTAATATAAAATATATAGATAGATAAATCAATATTAATATAAGGTTTAAACGAATATATAGACACATACAATATCTAAATCTAAACTTATTTATAAATGGAACTTTGTCTGTGTGTGTCTGTGTGTGTCTGTGTGTCCGTTACCTATAGACTCCGAAACGGCTGAACCGATTTTCTTGAAAAATTACACAGTTGTAATATAAACGTCTGCCAGTGTTCTTAGCTAGGTTTTGTGTCGATGTACTCCCGATAAATATCGAAAATCGATAATCGAAAAAATCGGGTTATAGAAGGAGTGGTCCGATTTAATCAAATTTGATACACTCATAGACAAAGACATAAGAAACGATATTCAGAAGTTTCAAGGTTGCAGTTCTTACAATAGTGCAGAAAATCGATAATATATATATATATATATATATAAAAGGCAAGATGTTTGTGTGTGTGTGTGTCTGTTTATCTGTCTGTATGTCCTTTATACAAATCCACAATTTTTATTCGATTCTCACCAAACTTCAAACAAATATTCTTTGGGCAGAGTCTGAGCTCTAGAACCGTGGATTAGTTTTAAAGCTTTCATTGCACCCTGAGCTACAGGCGCTCGGTAGAAGGAGGCAGACATTTTTTAGCGTGTATATTATCATTATACACGCCCAATAGCTGAGAGTGTTCTAATTCGTTGCTGAATGAACAATATATAATTAAAGAAATGAATATTTATTATTAATTATTACGTTAGAACATGTGAAAAACTACAAACTACTACAAAATTGTACATTTTGTTTCGGCATTGAAAGAACAACATCTCATAAGGTAGTTAACAATGAGAGTAATAAATGTTTATATTTAAGACAATGTTCTTGATTATATGAAAAAAATATTTCCTTTAAATTTTGGAAAAAAATTCCATACAAGTTAAAAAGATATTTTTAAAAAAGAAGCAGAGAAGAAAAAGAGAAGAAAATAAGATGAGAAATATAAAAAGAAAGAGTAAAAGAAAAAATATAGAAGAAATTGAAAGTAAAGAGAAAACTCAATGAGACAATGCAGAAAGAAAATGGCCAATGAAAACAGCGAAAAGAGAGAAATTCAAGATTAGGCCCGAAGTAGAATGCAGACAAATATTGACATACATTACAATGTTAATACTTACCTGGCACATTTTGTTTGTGTCGGGTAGGAACACAAATCATCTCTCAAGTACGTCTCTGTTCTCGAAGACAGAGTGCGGCTCAATTGTAGCTTCTTCCGCGAGGGCAGGGTTGCAACTGAGAAAAGTAACACTGAAAGATGCCTGGTCCCGGGGAACAGTGTCCTAGGGCCGCGCCACCCCATTGCAGCAGAGGCGTAGACCAGGTTCTCGTCACCGAGGCCAGCTCAACTGGGGGTTGAGGGGACTGGTAAATTTTTGTTCCTCTGCCCGTCCGTACGCCGTCGGGTCCCCACCTTAACAAAGACCTTGTGTCACATCTCGCTCCAGTAGGGGAGTATGGTAAATAGCCATACGTTACACTGTTGCTATTTGCTCTTTATTGACCTCGCCTAGCAATTTCGTGTCATTACTGCTTTAGATGCATCCGTAGCTATAGAGTCCAATCTACCTCTTCATGCTAGATCGCTGTGGACCTTAAGAGAAGGTGCATCCGCCCTTTGACAGGTTGTTGATACTGGATGGATAAATGTCTGGTCACCATCCACACCAGAAAAAGCTTGGTGGAGGAATCGGTTTATGTACTGTTGATCTGACGAAGCGGCGGGTATTATTGAGTTATTTGATACCAGGAACACACGTAGAATAATCTGACAAGCTTCGCGAAAGCAGTAGATTAAAGGAGGGGTTGGTATCAGTACCAGGTCTTTGAGGTTCATAAAGACTTGGACTCCAATGCTCCCTTAAACTGGATCTATTTCACATTATTTTGTTGAGGGGTGCGGATAAATAATTTAGACAGCCATATGTTGCAAATAAATGCAATAGTTATGCATTCAGTAGATATGATTAGTTTTCCTTTGAAAGAAGGAACACCTGTATGTCATGGAAAGAAAAATCTCAGTGAATTATAAAGATTGTCTTGTTTCAGGGAACTTCTTCCATACATCATATTCATTAAATATATACACTTTCTAAATATCATATTTTCCCTTCCTGAGGAATAGGCAGAAAACATACTTTGTTTTTTTAATCATCTTAACCAAAGCAGGGCAATAAAGTAACCGAGGCTAAAAAGGTTACTGGATGAAAGAGAATGAAAAAATTTTCTTTTTCTTCTATGTGCATTGTCCTTTTCAAGACGTAGATAATTATGGCTTTCCACGTCTTCCTATCCCTGGTGGCTCTTAGCACGCTTTTTCCTGTAATACCACGCAACTCCCGTTCTGTCAACCTCCTGCCCAGGCCCTTCGAATGTTATCCGTTGCTTTCCTCAATTTCGTTTCCTTTCTATCTTGCCTTTTACTATCAGGTTCTCCAAGCCCTCCTTCTTCAATCCATGTCCCAGGAACTTTATTTGCCTCTTCTTGTTGCTCGATATAATTTCCTTTTCGTTTTCATTTTTTCTAACGCACATCATTGCTCACATGCACGGTTCTTGATATCCGCAGCATCCTTCTGTAGAACCACATTTCAGCTGATTCAAGTTTTTCCTTCATCTTTGATGATATTGTCCAGCAGTCTTTGCCATATTGAAGAACTGACATCACATAGCAATCCAGTACTCTCTTCTTTGTTTCTAGTGAAATTGTCATGTTTTTTAGTACTTTACTCAACTTCTGGAATGCATTCTTTTGCTTTGGAATATAAATGTATAGAAACAGATGTGACCACAAAGTGAGGGGTCAGTTTATATATTGATTGTAATATGGAAATGATCCCCCACTTTTTATCCAGTATGCTTCTGTAGAACCACATTTCATTTGTTTCAAGTCTTCCCTTAATCTTTGATGATATTGTCCAGCATTCACTGCCATATTGAAGGACAGACATCACATAGCAATCCAGTACCCTCTTCTTTGTTTCTAGTGAAAGTTTCCTGTGTTTTAAAACTTGACACAGATTCTGGAACGTGTCGTTCGCCATCCCAATTTGTGTGTCGCACTTTCCGTCTTCTGTTAGAACATTTCCCAGGTATTTAAATTATTGTACCTACTTGATTTTAGTATCCGCCACCTGTTTTTTTTTTTTTTTTTTTTTTTTTTTTTGCATGATGGGTTGCTTCTTTTGCTGATGACCATGTATTCGGTTTTCTTGCAGTTTTCTTGTAGTCCTCTTCTGTCACTCTCTTCAGCTATCTTTTGTAGGAAGTCTTGTAGTTTCCTTTCTGTGTCTGCAATCAGCACAGTATCATCTGCGTACCTTATTTTATTCAAATTGTGGCCTCCGATTACAAATCCTGGCATAACATCTCGGGTCCCCATGATATTCTTGCTGTACAAGTTGAACAGATCCGGTAAAAAGACACATCCTTGTCTTACGCTTCTTTCTATCTTTGTAAATCTGCTGAAATCGTTAACTGTCCGTATGCAGGCAGTTGGCTGCCAGTAGAGTTTCTTGATTATTCTGATGTCTTTCCCAAAGATGTCGAGGCTGCTGTGCATCTCTATCAATTCTTTGTGGCGTATATTGTCGAATGCCTTCGCATAATCAATAAAGCATAGATACAAGTCCTTCTTCATTTGTATAGCGTTCTTTGTTTCGGTGTATTTGACGAACCCGCACCTTTCCTGTTCTATCTCAGGTCTGATTCTGTTTATCGCTCTATTCATTAACTAGCAGTATAGCCCGGCGTTGCCCGGGTGTAATTAAAGCTTTAAAACTAATCCATGGTCCTGTAGCTTAGACTCTTTGGACGTTGGCGAGAAAGACGAAAAAGCAATTGTTGTTTCCAGTTAAAGCGAAACCGTAGACCGAAAGAAAAAGGAATGGATGTAAGTCAAATTTTGATTTCCTGGTATCGATATCAAATAATTTTTTTCGTTGAAAACTGAATTTTGAAGGCTAAATAAGCCCACTGAGTAAGTGGTATCATGGCTGAGACTAAGAACTACAATTATACCTACTTAGAGCCAAACCCGAAGCAAAAACTAAAATAAAACGGCTGAAAAAATACTGACATACAGGCAGATAAACAGACACGCACACAAACATCTTGCCTTTTATATATACATATGATCGATTTTCTGCACTATTGTAAGAACTGCAACCTTGAAACTTCTGAATATCGTTTCTTATGTCTTTGTGTATGAGTGTATCAAATATGATTAAAATCGAACGTCTCCTTTTATAAATCGATTTTTTCGATTATCGATTTTCGATATTTATCGGGGGTACCTCGACAGAAAACCTAGCTAAGAACACTTGCAGACGCATATAGTACAACTGTGTAACTTTTCAAGAAATCGGTTCAGCCGTTTCGGAGTCTATAGGTAACGGACACACACACACACACACACACACACTGACAGACACACACGCACACACATACACACACAGACAAAGTTCCATTTATAAATAAGTTTAGATTTAGATTTAGATGAGCAGAAAACAACAATGAAATAACAATATTTTAGGCGAACCAAAGATGCCGACTGATGTTGCATTTACATTTTTTTGTAACCGTAGGTGACAAGGAAACGAGAAACCGGAATAAGTTTGAGTGAAATAGAAACTATTAAAATAGAAATTACGATTATGTGCCTTTTTATTTTTAAGAGTAAAGCGTAGAGAATTAGTAGGTACATGCAGTCGAGATACGAAGAAAAAGAGATCATGGGAGAAAAGTGC
Source organism: Ascarosepion bandense (assembly GCA_037127315.1). Lineage (NCBI taxonomy): Eukaryota > Metazoa > Mollusca > Cephalopoda > Sepiida > Sepiidae > Ascarosepion > Ascarosepion bandense. The sequence goes on from JBBBDQ010001236.1 coordinate 9,433,087, forward strand.
TGTGAAAATACTTATATAAAAGACAGTGAATGAGAAACCAAGTCACGGGACTAATGTTGAGATGCCAAGTCAGGACTAATAACATTATAGATTCTTTTTAGAAGTTTAACGTGAATTTTGTGATATATAGCATGCGAAAATTCTATTCCATCAGCTTCTTTTCTCGCACTTCCCGCCTGTAGAACTCCCTTTCATATATTTCCTTTCTTGACAGATATAACCTTCAGGAATTTAAATGCAAAGTCAATTCCCATCTCTTATCCCCTTAACTCTAGCCCTGTCTACATCATCCCGTATATCTTGTTCTTTTTCTTTATCTCTACCTTCGCAACTGTCTTTACTCCCATGTTCACATCTTTCTCTTACCCTTTCTCTTTTACCCCCCTGTAGCTGGTTCGTCTTTGTCTTCACTCTACTCCTGCCTAACACTTCAAGTCTCTTATGTAACCCTCTGCACATCAGTGGCATTAACAGCTTGCTTGGGTGAAATGAGAAAAAAATGTGCACCAAACCATATATGGAAGTAATATTCAATACGTGGACGAATAGTAAATATATAAATTTATGTTTCTTGAATGAGAAGAAAATCTTTATAGAAATCTTTATAGAAAATCTTTATAGAAAAATTGTATGTCACGACTCAGCAAATCAAACGTCTTAGCAACAGGCATAGCAATTGATCCAATACAAGATTTTTTCAATTCAGACATTTATACGAACGTATATGACGTTTCCATAATGCATCCATCAGTTGTAAGTACAGATTACACGGATGCAAATTGCTTTGGCAACTTCTTCTGACGTCTCTTAACGCCCGTAAGATGGCGTTGCACATGAAAAGAGAAGTACTAAACAAACAAACAAAAAATCACCAACGTTGGATAATCTAGAAAATATTTTAAAAAGCCCAACCTTGCAACGGTGGTGATATTTGCAGATTGGGCCAAAAAGAAAATGTTGCTATAATATTATTTCCAGAATGATAACAGTTACTAAATGAAAGGCTCGTAATAATGTCCTGATGTAGGCACATTAGAAACTATTTTTAGGATCGTACAAACCCAGATGAAAAGATAACAAATAACAAACTACTCCCTTACTTAGAACTTCCGGTTATGAACATAGAAAAGCATTAACCGTAAACAATCAGTCAATATAAATTGTCTGACGGAACCGATGATGTCAAAACCAGGGTAGCATAATCGGCTAATCTTCCAAATATAAATATGTAAAATCTCTGCATATTAAAGTTTTATTTCCCTTTAAACATGCATTGAGTACTTTCTAATACAGTTTTTTTTTTACTGCGGTATTAAATCTTTCTTTTTTTTAATCATATTACCCCAAGCAAGGCGGTAACGCCACTGATGCGCAGGGGGCTACGTAAGAGTGAAAAGATTGGTAAAGAGAAAGCCGGAAACCACATCCTAAACAGTGATCAAGGGATGAGCCTCTACACCTGTTCAATATACGAGGGTGGAGTGTGAACCGGGCGATAGTTTAGTCTATCTACTCCAATTGATAAAAGAAAAAAGAAAAGAGTGAAAAGATTACGTCGATGGTATGCAATCATCAGGTGAATTTTACAAACTGATAGTTTAATAGATTTGAATTTAAGTTAAATCTGTGTTCATGGTAATTAAAAAATACAGAGTTATGCTTTTTGTTTTTGTTTTTTAATCGTGTCAACCCAAGCAAGGCATTCCACTGCCACTATAGCGCAGGGGGTTACATAGAGGGATTGGGTATAGGAAATGTCAGAAGGAGGATGATAGACGACTTAGGATGTACATAGGGAGAGAGTTGGAGAGAGTGGGTGTGAGTTAGTGTGTTAGGAGGTGTCTATTGACCTTACATTTAAACTCCTGGAGGTTGTAGCCGTCGGGGAAGCAAGCATGCGGTAGGGAATTCCACAGGCGGGAAGTGCGAGGAAAGAAGCTGTGAGAGTAGAAATTGCAGTTCCATTTCATCGGTTTCACTGTAAAAGGGTGGGACCTAGTTGCTAATCTCGTATCTCGTGCAAGTTCACATCTAGAGGGCACAAGTGATTTAAGTTCGTCATAGCAGAAGCCATGAAAGTATTTATAGAAGAGGCACAGAGAAGCCACGTCACGCCGGTGAGAGAGATACTGCAGGCGGTCAGCAAAGTCGGTATCAATCACATTACAGATTCTTCGCTATATTTTGTCAAGAACCCCAAGGAGGATAGAAGGGGCACCCGACCAGATGTGGCAGCAGTACTCAATACACGGACGAATGGTGGATTTATATAATTGCAGGATATATTCAGGCGGAAAGAATTTCCGGGCCCTGCACAGAGAGCCGACTTTCATAGCTGCGGATTTAGCAATGGATTCGACGTAATCATTCCACTTGAGGTCCGCTGAGAGTGTCAGGCCAAGAAGGCGTAGTGATTTACTCTCTGGGAGGCAAGCCTGTTCCATGCTGATGGGAGGGAGGTGCGGTTGTCTGTGGTGGTTAACCATGCTAATGGGAGGGAGGTGCGGTTGTCTGTGGTGGTTAATTGACAGCAGCTTCGTTTTGGAAGCATTGAATTTTACGGGCCATTTCTTACCCCAATCCACCACGGATTGGAGGTCCTTCTCAAGCTCGGCAGCGAGGTTTGCCTTATCACCAACACCAGATTTTTGATCGAGGCGAGAGTAAACTGTGGTATCATCGGTGTACATGCTTACTTGTGATCTTATGGCATCGGGGAGATCATTGATATAGATTAGAAAGAGCGTAGGACCTAGGATAGAGCCTTGGGGTACACCCACGTTTGTAGGGTAGTTCTGGGAGGCATGTCCGTTTAATACTACCTTCAGTGTGCGGTTAGAGAGGAATGACCAAATTAAGTCCAACAAAAGTCCAGTTATGCCATAGCTTTGCAGTTAGAAGGCCGGCATGCTCTGTCGAATGCTTCAGAGATATCCAAGGCGACTGTTCGGGCTTCACCATTCTTGTCGAGAGCCTGGTATATATACTCGGTGATCGTCGTTAGCATATCAGCAGTGGACCTGGTGAAGCGGAAGACATATTATTTGTCCGAGAGGAGCCCGTGGGATGTGAGATGCTGAACGACCTTGGCATTGATAATGGCTTCGAACACTGCCGAAGATCAGAAGAAGACTGATGGGGCGGTAATTTGCAGGGTCCGATGGTTCACCAGTGTTCTTGAATATTGGAACCACAGAAGAAGACTTCCAACAGGCAGGAAAGCAAGAGGAAGATAGGCAGAGGTTGTAGAGCTTAGAAAGGATAGAGGAGAGTTCAGGGGCACAATTCTTCAAAACTATGAGTGGAATTCTATCCCCACCACTCGCTTTGTGAGGGTCCAGTTTTAATATTATGCTAGAAATCAGCGAGGGCGTGATGTAGACGTCATTCAATTGGGCCTCAGTTCTAGATGGGAAATCGGGTGTATGGATTCCAGACGAATCCAGAGTCGAATTGGTCGAGAATCTATGGGCAAAGCATTCAGCCTTTTCCGCTGAGGAGGTAAGGACCTCAAACTCGTTTATTAGTTGGGGTATCGAGGACTTACTCTTGCTAAGCACGCGTTTGCAGAGGTGCCAGTAGTCTTTGGTACCGAACTTGGAGGATGCTATGCGCTGCTTCATCCTGGCAGCAAACAGCATCTTAGCTTCGTTAAGTATCTTTTTACACTTATTACGAACTTAGGCGAAAAGGCGCCTGTTTTGGTCCGACACATGGCTACGATAAAGCCGGAAGAAGTGATTCCGGTGGGCAATGGCGGCCGAGCAAGCGGGCGAAAACCAGGGAGACGAATGGGATTTAAGCTAAAATTTCCTGGCAGGGTTGAATACATCGATGCCAGCCTAACCCAGGAGGAAACCTCTGATGCACAGTCTTCGATGGGAAGACTTTAATAACGAGAGTAAAAATTTAAATATTCTAAGATTACATGTACTTAAAAATATTAAAATTTTGAATTTAAATTTTAAAATATTGAAAAATATTAAAATGCAGGGAGAAAAAAATCAAAGAGTTGTAATTTATTAAATGTAAAATTTAACTTTTCTAAGATTGCATATAAATAAAAAATATAAATATGAAAATTAAAATTTTAATATGAACAAAAAATTAAAGTTAAAAAAATTAAAATTAAAAATTAATTGAATGCAGGGAGAAGCAATCAAAGGAGCATAGTTATTAATAGAAGTATTTGCGGGGGAAAGAAAGGAAGAAATGGGAAAAGTAAGGGATTGAGGAAGAAAGAGAGAAAGAAAGAAAGGGGTAAACGTATGCAGGAATCTATATCAATCGGGGTCTAAGAAATTAAGTAAGTAATCTTATGGTATCATATGGTTATTAAATCACTTTTTTGTTAAGTAGATTAAGATTATTTCTATGGGACAGTAATCTTTCGCCATATTTAAGGCTGCGGTTAGGAATTTATTGGATATTAACGGATAGAAAGCACAAATATCAAACTAAAAGAAAGTACAATCCATTTTATTTTTGTGAACTAATTGCCTGGGCTGTGTTCTTTCATTGGTTCATGCCTAGTCAGATACAAGTATGACGATATGACGCATTAAAAAATAAAATCCACTATTTCTTTAGAAATTGCGATATATATTTGTGAAAAACATTGCATGATATATATTTATCATCTAATATTATATATATATATATATATATATATATATATATATATATATATGTGAAAACAATAAGCAAAAACTAAAAGTTCTTGAAGGTATATACATAAAACTGCTGAAACCTAACCTGAACAAAACAAACTATGAAATCTCCACAAATTTCATTAAATTCTTAGAATTAATAACAGAATATCAAGTATGGGAAGCCATAGTATAAACCAATTGCTTCCCATACTTAATATTTTTTGTTTTCACTCTCGTGTGGTCATATCACATCTAATCTGGTGTTTCTGCTAAGTAGAGATTCTTGATACAAACCAAAAAACAGTCTGCAATGTTATCAGTCCTTACTTGGCATCTTGGCTTCAGTGACTTTTTCACTGCCTTGTTGTAGCTTCCTTGTGTATTTTCTAAAATTATCTTTTCTGAACATTTGTTATAGTCACCTAGACATTACGAATGTAATAGTATTATATTGGCAGCTATGTGCAGCTGAAATTGCTTGATGTAACCAAAAGTTCTATGTTAAAAGGTTTTTCTCTCGACATTCTTGCTTTTGAAACTTTTCTCATGCTTTTCAATAAATGTTGATCTTTACAGTTTGAAATGCAATATTAATCTCCATTTTCTGTCTCATTAATTACTGTGTGTTTTATATTCCTCTCACTTAACGACTTTTTAAATAAATTTCTTCATTTCTAGTAATCCCTTGCGTCTTAGTGGTTGTGTTGCCTTGTTTGGGGTAAAATGATTTTTAAAACATCCTATTCCTATGTTTGAAATAACCTACAAGATTCCGTATACAAGAATCAGTCGAACCACGTAAAGCAGATGATGGTGTAATCGAGGGAGGTTTTTTGCAGACAGTTATGTGATACTGAAATTGAGCTTGGATAATTTTGTTAGGTCTGAAGAGGAATATTTTAAAATGGATGAACGCGTTACTGCCTTAGGTATAAAATGATTCATTAATGTTAAATCAACGACCGCTTTCCAGACAGCACTTCAAACTTAACATGATGAGAAGGATTTCGCTAAATTTTTCCTGCAATGATCGACTTATTTGATGTCACACAGTATTTTGGTTAAGTGATGCTACACTTATGCGTTGTGGCGCAGGGATATGCGTTGTGGCGCAGGGATATGCGTTGTGGCGCAGTGGATATCGGCTCGGAACGAGAAATCGGAGAGCCGAGTTCGAATTCCAGTTGAATTCCTTGCATTCCTTGTATTCACAAATACCCTTGGGAAAGGTATTAATCCGTCTTTTCCTTCCAGTTATGGATCAACTAACAGGACAGATTGGGTTCTATAGCCTTGGTCAGCAACCAGTCTACCGCAGAAAGCAATGGCAACCGACTGCGGGATAATCTTCTGCCCAGTCAGTCATGTCTGTTTCGAGACATGATCGCCCAAGCGTGTATCATGTATGGCACTTAACTGACTGACTGATGCTACACTACACATACAACTACACACAAGCGCTACACCCCTTATACATGATCCTCATTTATACCGAAAATTTAAACATAGATTATATATATATATATATATATATATATATATATTAGTATTTTCATCCTTCTCTTACCCACTTCCTTACACCCTCTATAACCTATCATTCTTTCTCATAACTTTCCTCCTATGAAACCCGCTACAAATTAGTGGTAATAAAATGCCTTGCTTGGGGCGATATGATTATAAAAAATATAAACTCAATAGTCATCTTCTATCTCACTAACCTGCATCCTCTCTCTCTCATGCTCCTTTCTCCGTCCACTCCACTCTCATCAGTATTCTCATCCTTCTCTTACCCACTTCCTGACACACTCTATAACCTGTCACTCTTTCTCATAACTTTCTCCTATGTAACCCTCTGCAAATCAGTAGCAGTAAAATGCCTTTGTTGGGGCGATATGATTATATATATATATATATATATATATATATATATATATATATATATATAATACAGCGAAACAGGCTTGTATGTGGATGGCGAATATATTATACTCTCATTACGATTGAACTCTTTAGAGAGGAAAATAAAAAAAAACAGTTAAACCTTCCGCAATTTATGCATTACTTCTCAGAAATGAATTGAGTTCTTTTGGTGACTGGCTTGTGTATACTTCGCTTATATACAACACGCTAAAATTTCCTTCAATTCTATACGCCTATGGATTTGGGGTTAACAACTCCGACTAATACCATATCGGTCGAGTTTCGATCCCGGCCAGAAGCAAGTAGATGTCTATCCACACTGATGAGCTGTGATACAGCGAAACAGGATGACGAATATATATTTAAGTCTTGTTCAAAACGACAGGCAAACACGATTTCATTATTTTTTTATTTAATTTTTCCAGTATTCTAAGATACATCAACCAGCAATTTTTCGAAATCTACTCATCGCTTGTAGCACAGAAACTTCGTTTTAAGACCACAAAGGTAATACCTACATCAAAATTAACGGAGTAAGTATAATAAACTTATTAGGTCTTCTTCTATGTGCCCTGTCCCTCCAGGACGTAGGCGATCATGGCTTTCCACGTTTCCCTATCCCTGGTGGCTCTGAGCACGCCTTCTCCTGTTACACCATGCAATCCTCGTTCCGTCATCCACCTGCTCAGGTCCTTCAAATATGTTATCTGTTGCTTTCCCCTGTTTCTTTTTTCCTTCTATCTCGCCTGTTAGTATCAGATTCTCCAAGCCCTCCTTCCTCATTTCGTGTCCCAGGACCTTCAGCTGTCTCTTCCTGATGCATGTATTAGTTTCCCTTTTGTTTCCATCATTTCAAAGACCTCATAATTGCTCACATGCTCGATCCATGATATTCGCATCATCCTTCTATAGAACCACATTTCAGTTGCTTCAAGTTTTTCCTTCAACTTCGATGATACTGTCCAGCATTCACTGCCATATAGAAGGACTGACAGCACGTAGCAATCCAGCCCTCTCTTCCTTGTAATAGCGAAATTGTCCTGTTTCTTAATACTTTACTCAACTTCTGTAATGTCAATCTCTGTGTCGCACTTTCCGTCTTCTGTTATAACACTTCCCAGATAATTAAAATTTTGTACCTGCTTGATTCTAGTATTTTGCATATTGGGCTGCTCTTTTTACTGATGACGATGCATTCGGTTTTCTTGCAGTTTATTTCTAGTCTTTTCTCGTTACTTTCTTCCTCTACTTTCTGTAGGAGGTCTTGTAATTCCCTTTCAGTGTCTGCTATCAGCACCGTGCCATCTGCATACCTTAGGTTGTTTAAATTGTGGCCTCCGATTACAAATCCAGGCATAACTTCTAGGGTTCTCATAATATTCTTGTTGTACAAGTTGAACAGATCCGGTGAAAAGACACATCCTTGTCTTACGCCACTTTCTATTTTTGTATATCTACTCAATTCATTACCTCTCCATATGCAAGCGGTTTGCTGCCAGTAAAGATTCTTGATTACTCTCAAGTCTTTCCCAAATATGTGCAGGCTGACGAGCATCAGCATCAAATCTTTGTGGCGTATTTTGTGAAAAGCCTTCGCATTATCAATAAAGCACAGGTATAAGTCCTTCTTCATTCTTCCTTTCGGAGAGCATCGTAATCGTAAATATAGCATTACTTGTTCCCGTGTCTTTAACGAAACCACACTGTTCTTGTCCTATCTCTGGTCTGATTCTGCTTCTCGCTCTATTCATCAGGATTCAGATGATTAGTTTTGTTATATGACTCATTAAACTGATGGTTCTGTGGAGTTCGCACTCGTTTGCTCCTGGCTTCTTAGGTAATGCTATGAAGATTGACTTCATAGAAGTCATCTGGTATGACCCCACTATTATAAATTTCATTTATTATTTCAGTAGTTTTTTCTGTATCAAATACTCCCAAGGCTATCAACAGCTCTATGACTATGCCGTCTGGTCCCGCTTCTTTGTTTTTATTCTGTTTGGCTACTGCAGATTCCACTTCAGACTTTTATATTTCCGGTCCGTCCTCATCTTTGCGTATTATTGGTTGTTCTCTCTTGTCGTGTAAAATTTCTTTTATATATTCTTCCCATCGTTGGAGTATTTCCTCTTTCTCCAAAATGATTCTTCCATCCTTAGATTTTATACATCCTGTTGAAGAGCAGGTTTTTGTCCTGTCAGTTTTTTTATTTCCTTATGCATGTCTGCTTTACTATTCCTGTTCAATCTCTCTACTTCTGCACATTTGTCATTGAGCTATTCCTCTTTAGCCTGTCTACAGTTTCGTTTCTTCTTATTTCCTTGTGTAGTTCTCTGTACTCCATTCCATGTCTTGATATCAGTTTCTGCCTCCTTTGCATCAAGTTGAAAATCTCTTCAGTTATTCACTCGTTTTTTCTTCTGTGCCTAATTTCCTTTGTGGCAATGTTTGTTCGCTTCCCATTTTGAGTGTCCTTTTCCAACTTTTTCTTCATATTGTATTTTCACGCTGTTAGTGTATTCGTTTTGCAGGTTGTGGTCATTCACGATCGTGTTGTATTTCAATTTTGGTATTTCACTAGGCTTAGGTAACGAATTCAGCAATTATACTAAGATTAAAAGTGGCGTAAGACAAGGATGTCTTACGCTACTTTCAATCTTAGTATAATTACACCACGTTCTCCCGTAGACTTACCTGTCACTTTTCTGGTCAGAGTTCAATTAAACAACATTTTTTAGAAAAACATAGACATGTAGGTAATATTAGACAGATTTTAGTCAATAACACAGTACTACTCACACATACACGCAGTAAAAAGAACCTTCAGATATTGGAGGCCATCTACATTAAATCAAAACAACCCACACTTAATAAAATCACATTGCATTGCATTTAGACATCTGGATCTGTTAACATTTCGGTCTCGCACGTGGTGTGACGTCATAGAACCGCATTACACATTTACGAACTGCGTCTGCTATTCGGTGACTGTTAGCAATGCTTTATGTCAGCACAAGAATCTTTGATGGTGGATGTCTTTATGTTAACGTCCCTATAACCCTGTAAGCTCTCTAAGAATGGCTCATGTGAGCCGAAAGCTTAGATCCAGCATAATATAAAAATGTTGGACAATTTTTGTCTTTATTTTCACCTGATAATGAAGCCAAAATACGATGTTTAGAACGGTTCATATATATATATATATATATATATATATATATATATATATATATATATACACTATAAGTAGTACAAACTAATAGGTTGACACGCTACTGTAGTGACTTACTTTAATAAGAGTGGTCGATATTTATTAGAATATTTTTTCCTGTTAGGAATCACTACATATAGAAGCTTAAAAACAAAACAATTCTTTTTACAAAATCCAGACAATAACGGTGGAGGAGATTTTCAGAGGATGTGTATCGGTGAACCAATGGAAAGTTCGGTCATAATGGATAGGAGAAATTTGATTGTAAGTGTAAAGAGGAATATAGACTTGAAATGACTCGAGACCCAGACGTTTTTGATGCCAGTGATGAAATAAATTGAATTATATATACGTAGCATTTAGCAAGTCTGAAAAATTATCGCGTCTAATCTTGAAACAGTTACAGAATTTTATTTAAGGCATATGTCAAATTAAAGTATTGAGCAAGAGAAAAAGACAGGAAAGAAAAATACATGTTAAATACATGTTAAATACATGTTAAATACATTTTAAATCATGCAGTTGACTTAGTGAGTGATCTATCGGTTAAGCCGTTACAAATTAACTATCCAATAGAATTAGAAAATCAATTCATAGGCAACTGAAAAGTTTTAACCTTAAGCATACTATAAAACCTAATCTAAAAAGTAGACTTCCTAGATGTAATACTTGATCTCGTCGAAAACACTTACTCTCCCTATGTAAAAATAACGCTAACCCTATATACATCCACCTTAAATCTAAGCAGCCTCGATCAAACATCAAGCATATTCTTCTAATTCTATGTGCTTTGTCCTTTCAGGACGAAGGCAATCATGGCCTTCCACGTCTCCCTATCCCTGGTGGCTCTTAGCACACTTTCTCCTTTAGCACCATGCAGCCCCCGTTCTGTCATCCACCTGCTCAGGTGTATCAGGTTCTCCAAGCCCTCCTTCCTCATTGCATGTCCCATCAACTTCAGTTGTCTCTTCCTGATGCTCAATATTAATTTCCTTTTTGTATCCATTCTTCTCATCATTGCTTACATCATCGATCCATGATATCTGCAGCATCCTTTTGTAGAACCACATTTCAGCTGATTCAAGATTTTCCTTCATATTTGTTGAGATTGTTCAACATTCATTGCCATATTAAAGAACTGATATCACATAGCAATCTACTACTCTCTTCTTAGTTTCTAGTGAGAGTTTCCTGTCTCTTAATACTTTACTCAGCTGTGGAACGCATCCTTTGCTATGCTAATTCCTCCGTCTTCTGTTAGAACACTTCCAGGGTATTTAAATTTTTTTACCTGCTTGATTTTAACATCCCCCAACTGTATTTGGCATTTTGGGTTGCTTTTTTCTGATCACCATGCATTCACTTTTCTTGCAGTTTATTTGTAGTCCGTCTTTGTCACGCTCTTCAGCTACCTTCTGGAGGTCTTGTAGTTTCATTTCTGTGTCTGCAATCAGCAATGTATCGTCTGCGTGTCTTACGTTGTTCAGATTGTGGCCTCCGATGACAAATCCAGGCATAACATCTAGGCTCCTAAAATATTATCGCAGTACAAGTTATATAGATCCAGTGAAAAGACACATTCTTGTCTTACACCACTTTCTATCTTTGTATATCTGCTGAATTCATTACCTGTCCGTATGCAGGCAGTTTGCTGTCAGTAGATATTCTCAATGTTTTTCCCAAATTTGTCGAAGCTGCTAAGCATATCTATCAATTCTCTGTGTCATATTTTGTCGAACTAGCCTTCTCTGTTGAAAGCAGAATTAGTAGCAATTCTTCTAATAAAGATATCTTTTACAAAAACAGCAAATTCTATGAAACTATCCTTAAAAATAGCGGCTATATATACCCTAACCTTAAATATAACAAACATAATAAAAACAACAACAATGAAAATAGAAAGAGAAAAATCATTTGGTATATAACCCCATTTAATTTGATAATATATACTAAGTTATGGCATAAATGTCTAAAATTAATTGAAAGACTCTTCTCTAAAAATAAAATGCTTAGCAAAATGTTTAACAAATATGACTTTCAATTGAGATATACCTGCATGGATAACCTTGAATAGATCATCAAAAACATTATAATCGAATTTTAAGCTAATATAATAACCTAAACAATCAGCAACATCCTAAAATTTAATGATCATAATAACAATAATTGCAATTGTCATTAACCTATTGAGTGTCTGTTAGCAAATAAATGTCTAACTGACTCTATAGTCTACCTATGCTCTATTTCTACTATAGAAAATCCCACAGTAATAAAATTTTATATCGGTTGTACCAATAATCATTTTAAAATCTGCCATTATTTTCACACCTTATCTTTTATTAATACAATTTACCGCAATAGCACATCAAATTATACTCATCATTGGCAATTAAAAGGTGTTAATAAAACCTCTATCGTGAAATGGAAAATATTAAAAAATAACAGAAATCTTTACATGAGTCATATTTTCTATGTTTACAGGAAAAATGACAAATTATAAAATTCCTAAAGCTAAACTTGCTCAATAAACGTAACGAATTAACTTCCATTCGTCATTATCGTCTAAAATATACCCTAAAGTATAGTAAATTTTTCCTAATATAACTTGACGTCTATAATCTAAACCCTAAAATATACTGATCGACGCTTCCATCTTCTGATAGTTAATTTGTTACGGCTTAAACGATAGATCACCTACTAAGCCAATGACATGTTTGATTTGCAGTGTGTTTAAAAAAATTGCGTCTTTGTCTCTTGTTCACTACTTTAAGTTGAAATATAACTTAAAGAAAATCATGTAACCATTTCACGATGACATGCAATAAATTTTCAGACTTGCTAAATACTATATATATATATCGGTCAGTTTATTTATTCAATTTATCTTATTTTAATTTATTCGGTTTCTGTTGACGAAGGCAGTGAAAACAGAGAAAAGAAAATATAAATGGATATATATATATATATATATATATATATATATATATATATATATATATAAGTAATTCATCGAGCATTTTATTCGACCTCAACAGAACGCAGAACGCACTGGACGGCCGTTTTGTCCAGTGCTTTTCTTTATTCTGTTGAGGTCGAATAAAAAGTTCGATGAAATACTTAATTATTCAAATCCTCCTACTACTTCAACCAGCTTAACATGCTATGGATTTAGCGGCTTGTGTTAGAAAAGTCTTGGCTCTGGGAGGCACCGTCCTACAGGTAAAGGAGATTGGATGAGTTCCACCACGGAATTTGCGAACGAGCGGCGCGTCATTGAGTTTAATTCGTTACCTCTTCGTCACCAGGGCCCGTGGTACAGTTGGTATGATATCAGCTTAATAACCAAAGTTGTCTTGGTTCGATTACTGGTAGTGGATGCGCCCTTCTGAAGAGTCCCATGCTTTCTGCATTCTACTGAGGTCGAATAAAAAGCTCGATGAATTACTTAATTATTTAAATCCTTCTACTACTTCTATATATATATATGTATTTTTTGGTAGAGGTCGGTTCGACGGCGAGTAAACCGGCCCCCCCCCCGCGGGTTGCAAGATCGGTAAAGAGGATGGTGTAGGCACTCTGCGAGTGCAATAACAAGACCTGCAAAAGGGTGGAAGAGCTCCTATGATCAAATAGCCACCTACACACCTACTTCGCCAACCCGCATTGCCAAGCATGGAGAGTACGACACATCCCCCAAAATGACGAACACGAAAACAGTGTAAGTCATCCAGGGAGGGTTTCCTCAAAGGAAAAAACCTTGATCCAGATCCAGTATTTGTTAGTTTCGGTATAAACCTAATTAAATTATACATTTATTAAATAAAAAAAATGACAAGATTTCTAATTTATAACGACCTTTAACAACACTCGTACCAAAAAAACAAAATTCAACTCTGCAAACGGTCATTAAGTAGGCGGTTACATTTATGTTTCAAGTTGTTCTACAAAATCGACAGATAACAAAGAAAAAGTATATATTAGAAGTAACTGAAGGACCATGGAAGCAGAAACTACTTACGTAAAAATCCTTTAGCATACTTAAGGAATCAGCACATATGATAGACTTTAAAAATCTCGTACGCCGACCAAGCATAGAGATGAACATAATATGAGAACCAGTAATACGAATTGCTAGAGTGGAAAAAAAAATGAAATATGAGTTCTGGTAAAAATACGATAGAAAGCCATTAACATAAAAATACTAGAGAAAACTATTAATATAAAAAATTGCAATATGAACTATGTTAAAAAAAAGGTATACTGGACATTAGTTTTATAAGTCCAAAAAAATCAGTTGTTCTTCTCATTAAGTGGCCCAGTGGTTAGTTCCTGACTTGACTTTCCTAAAGTTGTGAGTTCAATAGCAGGCTACAGCAGTGGTGAACAGATAACTTGTCAGAGTTAGATGGAGATAACTCATCACTTTTAATCAAGACTTCCTGCAAGGAATTGAGTTCATATACCTCAGTGATCATAATAAAGGATTCGGTTCAAAATTCCTAGCACCTGAAGCGTCATACAAATAGCAACAAAGATTAGGACAATAGTCCGAATAATGTAAATACTGTAAAAATCCTTTACAAATAGTCAATGCACGCACAGCGTGATACTTTTTAAACATATATCGAAAAATGAAGGCATAGTTACATTAAAAAATATCTTGGAAAACAATGAAAACTGTATCAACCGACAACAAAAATTCCAAAAGAAAAAAGAAAAAAATACTATCAGAACTCATTTCAAAATGCAGAGACAAAATCAATTACGTTTTCCTAAATATGCATATATACTATATACAATGCAGTTAATGAAACATACTTTAGACAAAGCCTAATAGGAGAAGAAACAACAAAATATAAATGAACAGATCAGTTAAATAATAAAATAAATTATCAAACTACGAATGTACACATAAACACAAGTAAATTTAATAATAATAATGCTAATATTAATAATAAAATTCAACAACATTTAAATAGAAAATGATAAATAATGAGTAAAAACAACAATATCAAATAGATAGAAATAAGTTCAATCAGATCTAAAATCAATTCAACTTAATAGAATCTAGAATATTTTGAAAGATGTTCGTTACCGCCCCCGCAATAATGGCCAGGATAGCTCAACGGACCTTACTACTCATAATGCACAATTGACAAGCATATATAAATAGTCCTGCGAAAACACAACACACATGGTTTGAATATTGCGTTCATGTATGAAAAAGACTGTAGCTGTTTAGCTTTGACCTCAATGCCTACATATGTTTTTACCTCCGCTCTGTCTCTCTGATACTGAACACCTTTATTCCTAAACATAGCATACCTTAAAATATATATTTTATCATATATATATAATTGTTATATATAGATATGTGTGTGCGCACGCGCGTGTGAGCGTGTGTGTTTTAATTTATACTCCTGTCTTTATTGGCTATGGGAGAAATTAATTCTTTAAAACGATTCAACTAAAGCGCTGAGTGTGACAATAGATACAATTTGAATAAGATATTACTACTTCTTGACAGGGATTTGTAATTTCTTGTTGACAGGGTTGCGTAAGAAACACTTATTGCAAAATTAAAATAAGCTATAAAGAAATCTGCCAACAATGTTAATATATATATATATATATATATATATATATATATATATATATATATATATATTCTCTATTTGGAATGTACGTATTGGTTTTTCACATGTAGCAAGAGTTATCGATTTCTATCAGCATACAAATATCTGCGTATTGCAGAATCCCAACGAATTGAGCCTCCGGTTTGAAAAGATTGTATATCCAAGGATATTGAATTTGAAAATGTCAGGAAAAAGAGCAAAGCTGCTAGGATAAAATTGCGGTTAAGTGGAATAGATTATGAGCGCTTTGCACATAGTTCGATGGATAAGCTTTTGCGTAAATAATAAACTCAAGCATTTAGAAACTTAATTGGCTATTTCAAGTGCGTTGACGCTATTTTCGTATTTCAGATTTTAGTGAGTGATTAAACACACACATTATATATATATATATATATATATATATATATATATATATATATATATATATCTGTAAATTCAGATAAAATTTAGAGGGAAAATAGCCATTTTCAACATGTCATTTTAAGACATGCATTCTCAGCCCCGTTTAAACAAAGAATAAGGAAACATTCTATCTAAACCCGGAGGCTTGTTCTGATAAAGGGGATGTGGGATATTGGTTTTATAGGGTTAAGCTAGCAGAATTTTAGTAGTAATTTCTTCTCTGGTATTTAGAGGTATGTGGCGTAAGCCTTGAGTTAGTAGTCGTAGGAAGTGGGGAAATTAACTGCTTGGCTAAATTAAAAAATATATATATGTATATTCAGATAAAATTTAGAGGGAAAATAGCCATTTTCAACATGTCATTTTAAGACATGCATTCTCAGCCCCGTTTAAACAAAGAATGAGGAAACATTCTATCTAAACCCGGAGGCTTGTTCTGATAAAGCAAGGGGATGTGGGATATTGGTTTTATAGGGTTAAGCTAGCAGAATTTTAGTAGTGATTTCTTCTCTGGTATTTAGAGGTATGTGGCGTAAGCCTTGAGCTAGTAGTCGTAGGAAGTGGGGAAATTAACTGCTTGGCTAAATTAAAAAAATACTTATTGTGACTAATTGGAAGAATATGATAATTATTGCAATTTATACTTATTTCTATGACGACACATACTAATGATCTCCCTCCGTTTATTAAGAAGTATAATCTGGTATTAAAATTTCAAAATTTTATATTTTTCTGTCAAATATAGTTTACATCTGTCTCTTAAGCTATTAGGAGTCCTAGCTTTGCCTCTCAGCTTCCATTTTATCTGTGGATTTAATTTATTTTTTATATGTATTTAAAGTCATACACAAATATATATTGATTTTCAGCGATACTGTCGATTGTGTTAGTTGAGAGAGATTTGTAAGATTGTGGCCAAGAACAGTCTGATCAAAGCTTTTAGTGAAATGCAGGGTTTTTAATGCATATTTTAAAGGTTAGCCCTTTAAGGTAAACAAACGCAACAGTAAATGCTATCTAACTATTTTTTCTAGGATCTAATCTCGTGCAAGGTTAGCTCAGATGCATATGCTTCTCACTGAATCCTCTACAAGCTCACACATACGCCTCTGTTTTCTCTCTTTTCTGCGCATATACACAAAAAATACATAAAGGGAAGAGGACATAACGCGTCACACGAAATCCTTTTAGACTTCTTCATAGTATTTGTCTATATTTCTGAAATGAGGTAGTACTTACATTATTCGGACTTTTGTCCTCATCTTTGTTGCCATTTGTACGACATTTAATAATAGATCATTCTATTTGTCTATATTTCCGAGATGAGGTAGTATTTACAGTATTTACATTAATCGGACTATTGTCCTCATCTTTGTTGCCATTTGTACGACTTTTAATAATAGATCATTCTATTTGTCTATATTTCTGAGATGAGGTAGTATTTACAGTATTTACATTATTCGGACTATTGTCCTTATCTTTGTTGCCATTTGTACGACATTTAATAATAGATCATTCTATTTGTCTATATTTCTGAGATGAGGTAGTATTTGCAGTATTTACATTATTCGGACTATTGTCCTCATCTTTGTTGCCATTTGTACGACGTTTCGGCCGTTGTACTCTTCAGCCTTTTTCAGGTGCTAGGAATTTCGAACCGAACACTTTTATTACAATCACTGGGGTATATGAAATCCATTTCTTGGGTTAAGCCTCGATTGGAAGTCATGAGTTATCTCCCACTAATCTTGCAAGTTACTTGTTCACCACTGCTGTTGCTCTAAGAGTCAAGACAAAATCGATATCCACTGGTCCATGTGACCTTAAGGCAGGGTTAGAGGGAGATAACTCGGTACTTCCAATCGATGCTTAACGCAAGGAATGGAGTTCATATACCCCAGTGATTGTAATAAAAGTGTTCGGTTCGAAATTCTGAAGAAGACTTTGTCATAGATTTTTATAAAATTATTCTTATACATAAAGAGTCATATGGTGTTTCTAAGTGATTTTAGTTTGATAAGGAAACACTTAAACACTTATAAAGAACTTTCATCTCCCTGTGAAATTTAAGAAATGGGGATTTACACACTCAATAATTTTAAAACATTTTATTGTAAAAGACGTTTCAATATAATGGAAGCATTTTTCAATATAATGGAAGCATTTTTCAATATAATGGAAGCATTTTTCAATATAATGGAAGCATTTTTAATAAGGCAAACAGATACTTTGAAACTAGATCAAACATTATAGGGGCGTTTTGAAGATGCCGCAACACTTAATTACTAATACTTCTATATAAAAAGCTTAATATACAAACATAAGTTATCCCAATAATGGAACCCTTGAAAATAACTAATGAATTAGACTAGACACACACACACACACACACACACACACACACACACACACACACACACACACACACACACACAGAGTAAATTGTCCCCATTTTATATTCTAATTTCGCGTATCTGCGTAGTTTGTTTTCTGAGTTTTTGACTGAATTCTATATTAATAGGGTGGTTGCTGCTAAAAGATCCTATGCCTGGCAACAGGACTCTGCACCATCTCACACAATGTAGAAGAAACCAGTCATGGCTGTCATACAATTTCCGTGATCCCATAGCTCTTACATCTAGCCACCTAACATCCCCACATTAAAAACCTGTTGATTATTTATTATGTGCTGGTGCATTTGTGCGGAAGACCAACAACATTTTTTGCAACACGAAAGATGAACTGAAGGCAAGGATTATGGCTGCATTTATCAACTTAAAAAAGGAGACCGTCTAGAAGAGTTTCAGGAGGTTCTGAAATCGTTTTGAGGCAATGAGTAAAAATAATGGTGATTTCATTAAGTAAATTTACTTTTTAGTGTTTCAACTTATTCTGCGTAATTTTAGTAAATATACCTGCTAAAATGAAATACTAGTTGTATTCTCATTTTTGCGTAAATAAGACGGAAAATTATATTCCATGTATATATGGAGAATATATTTATGAATTTGTACTTAAAAACAGTTATTAATAATAAAAACAATATTAATTTTATATATGGAACACAAATGCAATGCAATTTTTCGTAGGTTGACATGTCATTTGTCGAAACATGTGCAAGACTTACACATAATGATAATCACCCAAAAACAATCAAAATGCAATTATCAACATGAGATGAATTTTAGAGGATAATACGAAGATAATATACTGGGCCGATTTCAAAAAATGATTCAAATATCTCGAACATAAATTAAATAAAATTTAGCCTAAAATTGACTGGAAAGAAAGAATATGGGAAAGAGTTTCACAAGTGAAAAGTGTGAGAGAAGAAACTGATAATAAATAAACAATAATTAAGACAGAAGATAACGATTGACATTTCATTTAAATTTTCTAATTTAAATGGAATATCAATCGTTCTTCATAATGACTGAGATAGTCAAAAGTACATAAAATCAATAATTTTCCATAATTGTCATTCCCAGTATGGTAAAAATGAAATAGACCGATATTTTTTTAATATTAAGTCAGTTAAGTGCCATATGTGATACAGGCTTGGGTGATTATGTCTCGAAAGAGACATGACTGACGGGGTAGAAGATTATCCCGCAGTAGATTGTGACATGTGCCAGTCAGTGACACGCACTCATTGTTGAAGACAAAATTTTGGGGATCTAGCAAAGATGTGAAGCGAAGATGATTTATTGACACTCGAGTCAACTTAAATAGCCTCAGCCAATTGAGAATTTCATTTATGTGTCACGTATGCCGCTAAACCCGTTCTGAAGTATCCGCTTTCTAAGATCAATGGTGAAAAGAGGCTTTGAGTTAGAGAAGCCTGAGGGTCTTGACAAAGATAATCCTTTGAGCATTGTTGACTGGCGCAACAGGATCACAAACAAAGAACTGTAACAAATAACAAAGATCACATCACTTGAGGACTACCAACAGCAGAAACATCTAAAATGTGAAAAAGATTTTAAAGGAAAGATTTTATAAATTTCAGTCGAAAGTAGTATTGGTTGTTCCATCAGTGAATGTCAAATGTTTCCTTGTGAGGAAACGATTAATAATATCATTAACATTCCTCCTTCTACCATCGTATGCAAATGGATTGACCGGTCATGTAAACTTTAATCAGTGACACGCACTCATTGTTGAGGACAAAATTTTGGGGATCTAGAAATGACGTGAAGAGAAGATGATTTATTGACACTCGAGTCAACTTAAATAGCCTCAGCCGATTAAGAATTTCATTTAGATGTCACGTATGCCGCTAAACTCTCAGATATATTTCACCGCTTTTTCAGATAAATCTTTAGAATCAGATGCGAGTGAACGAAGTCTGTCTTATAGAATAAATCTCAGAAAAGGGCCTATTTTAGTTCGAACCTTGTGCACTGGGTCTAAAGAATCACAAACAAAGTGCCTTATTTTCCTTAGAAATTGATCTAAAACAAAGTTTTAAACGATGGGATAACTAGCATCTTGGTCAATGAAGATTGATTGTTTATTATGAGGAAACAGCTAATATTATTATTACTAATACCAATTCCGACGATCTTAAGTCACTGGTGCCCCTGCCACATGAGTTTACTCGTGTAACCAGACTGGCAACTGGGTCCCACCCATTCACAGTTAGATCAATCAAATACAGACGACAATTCTACTCCATAAGCTTCTTTTCTTGTACTTCCCGCCTGTGGAACTCTCTTCCATATTCTTGCTTTCCTGACGGCTACAACCTCCAGGAATTTAAATGTAATGTCAATAATCATCTCTTAACCACTTGACTCCAGTTCTTTCTACATTACCCTGTATATCTTTTTCTTTCTCTCTATCTTTCCATTTGTCATCACACCTGTATTCCCATCCTTCTCTTGATTCTTTTTCTGACACCCTCTGTAACTGGTTCGTCTTTCTTTTTACACTCCTCCTATCTAATCTTTTTCTCTATGTAGCCCCTGCGCATCAGTGGCGTTACCGCCTTGCTTGGGAAGAAACGATTAAAAAACAGAAATTAAGGCCCCGTGGGGTTCAAACACCGTGATTCAAACACATGCGATCATCACAAACACATAACGAGTGGTACACAATACATCTGTATGAATCATGTTGTTTTGATGGAGAGAGATTGCTTTGTACCACACAAGCAAATGACCACTTTAAAAAAATCTTACTGCAAGTTGATCAGGAGAACAGATACTACAATTTGTTCCCAGCTGGATGAAATGGAGCGAAGACATTCGTAAATCCAACAACAATTGGTTACTCGGACAATGGAAACCGAATGTTTCCTTATAACAGAGATACATATTTAAATCAAGTAGACAAATGCATGTATTTTTGAAACTTGCACAGAAAGAGTCATGCGTTGCATATTGAATTTGGGTAAAAAAAAACAAAATGAGAAAAAATTCTCAAATCAAACGACAATGACCGATGACGTCATTTCTACGACCTACAGTGATGTTAGGCACACTTCTTTCCAACGCACCAATCAGAAGTCGCTATCGATCGATCTGTGATCGACGCATTAACAAAACGAACGACGCGTTAAACAATCGGAAGACGTGCACCATAGCCGTACCTTCCCCCATCACTTCACCAGCCGCCAATCATTTTTCTGTCATCTTTCCTGCACAACACTGCCAACCATCTCCGCCATTTTGAACAACTCTTCTGTCATCCGCACGAAAGTGATTGCTTCGTCAAGATGAGTGCTGCGTGTCGAAAATCTGTCACGTTTCTATTCTCAGTCGAGTGGAAAGAAGATACTCGTGACTTTTAAATGCTCCTTTTCAGCCCTTTTTGTAACTATTTCCTACTCTCTAGAGATATATTTTATTCTCATTTGCATCCAGCTAGACAGCAGGTTAGGCATATTCTTTATATATATATATATATATATATATATATATATATATATATAAGGAGGGCTATATTAGTCATTTTATACTATTTCTTCTTACATTAAACTATTTATATTTATTATAGTTTGTATATATATATATATATATATATATATATATATATATATGACTATCTTTTATCATTTTCTGTCTCTCTCTCTCTCTCTCTCTCTCTCTCCCTCTGTCTTTTTAGTATCCGTCTGTTTGAATCCGTTTGTAACTGTGTGTATATCTATCTTTTGCTTTAATATGAAAATCTGAATCTCTCAAATTAAAACACTTACTTTCTCTCTCTCTCTCTCTCTCTGTCTATCTGTCTGTCTCGTTCTCAGTCTCGCTCTACACACACACACACACATATATATATATATATATATATATCATATATTATATATATCTATATATATCTCATATATATATATATATATATATATATATATATATATATCATATATGTATATATCATACAATACCGAGCATAATTATTAGGCAACCCTTGTGTTTAAAAAAATGATGTATTTCATTTTCATAATATTTTGTAGTATTTATTGCCAAATGAATAATTGTAAATGAAAATAGAATGATTCTTTGGTTAATACTGCACAATAACGTGTACATCAAATGAATTTATAAATATTTGATAATTACCTATATTGCAGTTTCCTCAATGAAAGAATGACGAAAATTTATGGCGATGATTCGGAGAAGTTTATCTTTGCTTCCCTGCCTTGTAAAATTTTGCAACCTAATAATAACAAAAGGACCTTTCAATCTCCATTCAGAATTATCCAAGTCGTAGGCTTGTTGCAGGCTTGCAAAAGGAAATGTATAAGCACAGATATATAAACATCCGTCTCAGTCTCTGAGACATCATAGACGAGAATTTAAGAGCTACATTTTGGATGCTAACACGTCAACCGAATCCGGCTGATGATAATTGCCGATGTCCAGGTTCACTCTCATCTCTTGTTCTCATTAAGCGACACGGCGACACACACACACACACACACAAACACACACACACAAACACACACAAACACACGCACACACACACACAAACACACACACACACAAACACACACACACACATACTTATCTATATATATATATATGTAAGTGCCAACATTTACATTTACATATATTACATCTCTGAAAGGGAAGCACTTTTGTTCATAAATATAGCATAACTTTAAACTATATTTTTATCATATATATATATATATATATATATATATATATATATGTGTGTGTGTGTGTGTGTGTGTGTGTGTGTGTGTGTGTGTGCGTGCGTGTGTGTGTGCGCGTGTGTATTATTTTTTATCTGTCGATTTTATTTGATCGGACTAATATATATATATATTGATTATTTAATACTTAATTTTGGGTTCTAATAGGTTTTCTATTAAAAAGTGTTCGATAAAATTATATTGTAGAACCTTTAAATATTTTCCATTTTTAAACGAGTTATTGCACTATCAAGGCTTCTACCATGAGTGGTGTCTTCAGGCGATTTTTAATAACTTTTTTTTATAAAAAATCGCCTGAAGACACCACTCATGGTAGAAACCTGGGTAGAGAAATAACTCGTTTAAAAATTTATATATATATATATATATATATATATATATTATATATATATATATATATATATATATATGTATATGTGTGTGTGTGAGTGTGTATTATTTATTTTATCTTTCGATTGTATTTGTTCGGTCTAATATATATATATATATATATATATATATATATATATAAATTAATATAAAATTAATATATATATATATATTATTTTTTTATCTATCGATTTTATTTGATCGGACTAATATATATATATATATATATATATATATATATATATATATATATATAAATCAATTGAAATCGAGAGATAAAATAAATAATAAAACCCATAATAATATTTGTTTTATATTATTAGTCATTTCACTCAAATAGAAACATAATGAAAAAATGGATTTAAAAAATGTTTCGTTTCTCAAGTTTTCTCTACTGATGACCCAAATGCATATGGGTAAACTTCCAAAACTCTAGATAGCTAACAACTGCTCTCTCCTCTGAACGAAATTTAGCAGCACTATGGAGGAAGAACTGGCTGTTCTCATTTAATGCCTCGAAAATCGAACTAGTTACTTTCTATCATCACCGAAAAGGTCCAGTACTTTTACCGATCGAGATGAGTGGGTGTTCCCTCAGCAAAATCCCAGGTCTTTGGCGCCCACTGGGTCTTAAAATCAACCCAGACTCAACTGAAACTTGCGCATATGACACTCTACTAAAGATACTTAGAAAATGGTGGGTTCCATGTACTGCTCTGGTGAGTACCTGGCCTCCACTGCTCTTCTTTTTTTGTACAAAAGCCAGATCTGGCCGAAAATAGAGTACTTTTCTCATATATAGGAAAAGGCTCCGAGTTCTTGTGGGTGATGAATTATTTTCCAACCTAAAATAACATACTCACCGATGAAACATCGTAAGTCTCTTGCTGCTCCAATCGATAGAAAGTGTTCCGACGAACTATATTCTTTAACTATAACCTTCACGAGTAAAACCCACCGTGCCACACACATTCTAGATAGGCACCAAATTCATTTCCTTTGTATGAACGAAATTCGAGAGATAAAAAAACAGCAACAATAATAATGATATTAAAATGAATAATATTATTTTAAATAATAGATAAAACATATTTATATTAAAATGATAAAATGTCTGTGAATTATCTGGACAAAGTATCTAAGATGAAATATGTGAAAAACAGATGTTTAAAATGATTTCATTAGGTTGTCATTGTTTCATTCACTAATGAAAAAATAAAACTGAAAAAAATTAAGATAATAAATTTTATTTACTGTATTCGTTCTTTAGACCAAATAGTGTAGTGAAAAAAGTTGTTAAACATCAGAATTTTTTAATACATATGTGTCGTTTCTCAACAAGAAATAAAAATAAAGTTAGATATTTTTGTATGTGGGTGTATTTTTTGCGCATGTGTACTTTAAATATTGGATCTAGTGGTTTCAGGCTCGTTGTTTGCCACCACAATTAGGGATGTGGAATAGTTGTAGACAACTTTTTTGAAACATGTATTCACTGAGTATTTCTTTACTCGTTTTTATAAAACTAGACTGTCTGAATTAATTAAAATATCACACACACACACACACACACACACACACACAAAAACACACACACACACACACATATATATCTGATATTTTAATTAATAATATATAAATTTTTTCTATTTGTAAACGAGTTATTACGTGACCCGGGTTTCTACCATGAGTGGTGTCTTCAGGCAATTTTCAATGACTGATTTTACCGTTTACCGTTTTTTTAAGAACGCTCACGTAACGGTGTATTTTTTGAAAATCGCCTGAAGACATCACTCTTGGTAGAAACTTGGATCGCGTAATAACTCGTTTACAAATGGAAAATATTCAAAAGTTTTATTGAACACTTTTTAATACAGATGTGCACTGGTCTAATTTTATTATGACCCAAAACTAAGTAATTAAACAGACAATATATATATATATATATATATATATATATATATATATATATATATATATATATGTGTGTGTGTGTGTGTGTGTGTGTGTGATGTTTTAATTAATTGGCATCAATGATGCTTAATTATTGCAACTGAGTAAGATGGCGTCCTTATTCCCACTAATCTCTTCCGCAGCACATATGATCTCGTCATTGTTTCAAAAAATCTGACCGGGTACGTAGGATTTCAGTTGAAGAAACAGGAAGACGTCAGTCAGAGCTAACTCTAGGGACTAAGCGGGATGGGGTAACAATTCAACTCCAAGTGTAGTTTCTTCATCCACGGCAACTTGAGCAGTGCGAACGAGTGCGTTATTTTGGAGCGAAAGTACAACTACCCTCTGCTTCCATCTGCATTTCTCACTTGATTGTTTTCTTCAGCTCTCTTGATCGTCATACATTGTAATGTTCATCAATATAGTTTTTTTTTACTTTGCCTTTAGAATAAGAAAAGAAGGGCTCATTTTGCCAACATATGTTACCTGCTAGAACTTCTTCATCGATGGAGAAGAAGTGTGTTTTCCCTGTTTGCTTTGAGTCTTTGAATTAGGTTTGAAGTTGGGAACCGAGCTTTCGTCTGTGCTGCAAATTCTCACTGTCAGTCTGGAAGTGAATCAGAAGTCTCCTTGAAATCTCAACCATTTTCAGATTCTGCTCTGGTATAATCATTCTTGTGACCCATCTTGCAGACAAATTACTCATACAAAGGTCTCAGTTGAAAGCATATGGACCGAACCAGAACTAATTCCTATCTATCTAGCTGTCTACTGGACATAAAGATGTCTGTCATCCAAAATCATACGATGAATGGCATAAATGGTAGAGATTTTTAAATGGCCTGACCGAAGGTCATCTTCAGTGGTGTCCCTGTCCAACTTTCATTCCGTAGCCCAAACCTTCACAGATACAAAGGAAGTAATGTCTGTTGATGTCCTCATGGATTCCCTTGGGTGTTATATTACTTTATGGCTGGTCATGCCTTTGTATATTTTCACATTTATTGCACTCCTCTCACATTTCTACAGGTCTAACATACACAGAAATTAAAACAAAAATCTGAAATAGATATTCTAGATTTATAAGAAGTTTTTTTAAGAAGTTGCGTAAAGTCAGTTCTTCAATATGGCAGTGAATGCAGGAAAATATCATCAAAGATGAAGGAAAGACTCGAAGCAACTGAATTGTGGTTCTACAGAAGCCTGCTGGATATAAAGTGGGGGATCAGTTTCATATTACAATCAATATATAAACTGACCTCTCACTTTGTGGCCACATTAGTTTCTATACATTTATATTCCTGAGATCCAAAAGCAAAAGGATACATTCCAGAAGTTAAGTAAAGTATTAAGAAACAGAAAAATTTCACTAGAAACAAAGATGAGAGTACTGGATTGCTATGTGATATCAGTTCTTCAATATAGCAGTGAATGCTGGACAATATCATCAAAGATGAAAGAAAGACTTGAAGCAACTGAAATGTGGTTCTACAGAAGCCTACTGGATATAAAATGGGGGATCAGTTTCATATTACAATCAATATATAAACTGACCTCTCGCTTTGTGGCCACATTAGTTTCTATACATTTATATTCCTGAGATCCAAAAGCACAAGGATACATTCCAGAAGTTGAGTAAAGTACACAGGAAAATTTCACTAGAAACAAAGAAACGAGTGCAAGATTGCTATATTCTCTAATATGGCAGTGAATGCTGAACAATATCATCGAAGATGAAAGAAAGACTTGAAGCAACTGAAATGTGGTTCTACAGAAGGATGCTGCAAATATCACGGATCGAGCATGTGAGCAATTATGAGGTCCTAGAAATAATGGACAGAAAAAGGAAATTAATACATCAGGAAAGACAGCTGAAGTTCCTGGGACATTCAATGAGGAAGGAAGGCTTAGAGAATCTGATACTAACAGGTCAGATAGAGGGAAAAAGAGACAGGAGAAAGCAACGGATAACATATTTGAAGGATCTAATCAGGTGGATGATGGGACGAGGGTTGCATCCGTCATCCACCTTCATCCACCTGATCAGGTCCTTCAAATATGTTATCCGTTGCTTTCCCCTGTCACTTTTTCCTGTATCTGGCATGTTAGTAACAGATTCTCCAAGCCCCCTTCTTCATTGCATGTCCCAGGAACTTTACTTGTTTTTTCCTGATGGTCACTATTAATTTTCTTTTCGTCTCCATCCTTGTCATTGCTCACATGCTCGGTCCATGATATCCGCAGCATCCTTCTGTAGAACCACATTTGAGCTGCTTCACGTTTTTCCTTCATCTTCGAAAATATTGTCCAGCATTCACTGCCATATTGAAGAACCGACATCACATAGCAATACAGTACTCTCCTCTTTGTTTCTAGTGAAATTGTCCTGTTTCTTAATACTTTACTCAACTTCTGGAATGCTTCTTTCGCCATGCCAATTCGCCTTCGGATCTCAGTGTCGCACTTTCCGTCTTCTGTTAGAACACTTCCTACATATTTAAATTTCTGTATCTGTTTGATTTTAGAGTCCCTCGCCTGCAATTGGCATTTTGGACTGCCCTTTTTGCTGATGACCATGCATTCGGTTTTCTTGCAGTTCATTTGTCGTCCTTTCTTGTCACTCTCTTCAGCTACCTTCTGTAGGAGATCTTGTAGTTTCCTTTCTGTGTCTGCTATCAGCACTGTATCATCTGCGTACCTTATATTGTTTAAATTGTGGCCTCTGATGACGAATACTGGCATACCTGTCTAGGGATCTCAGAATAGTCTCGCTGTATAAGTTGGCACTTTTATAAGTCTGTCTTTCGTCCCTGATTTGAATGTTCCTGCCACATCTGATCTAGTGCTTTTACTCTATTTTTAGAGATCATTAATAAATTTCAAAGTAGGAATCTGCAGTTGTATTGATCTTTACCAGGCATCTCGATTTCCTTCACTTTCCCACCACCATATCCTAGCTTCCCTGTTCCTTTTCTATAAATATTTCTTGTTAATTGCTCTGATGAACATTCCATTATGGTACCTAGACTTTATGATGATATGCACATTACTAGACTGGCAGTAAGATCTCATCGTTTTCTAATTTAAATTGCTAGGTATGACCGTAATTCCTATGCTAAGAGTTTCTTTTATCGCACATCTTGTTTGTGGAATACTTTTTCCGGGTTCTTGCTTCCCAGTCAACTTGAATGTTCAAAAGTTTAAACGCAATGTCAAATGTTATCTTCTTTATTTTTGTTCGTTTATTGTCCTCTCTCCTTAATAATAGTTTTTCGCATATTCCCTAATACTCAGTAAACCATGCGTCTTAGTAGCTTTATTACCTTGCTTTATGATCATCATCATCATCATTTATACATCACACCCAGATGGTGCATAAGGTAGCTGTTTCTGCAACAAACTGTTTTTTACGGGGCACGGTTGTTAACCCTGTACCCAACCCCCCAAACCTGGACCGGTGGACCATTCTTGGTCCTTACGTTTACAGCACCTGGTATTCCCAAATGTAAGTACTGACCAGGCTCGATGTTTCTTAACTTCGGTGATCGGACGGGAACCGGTGTATTCAACACGATATAGCCGTAGACATTGTATCGCTTAAGGTAAAATATTTAAAAAGCACATATCACAAACCATTGATGAGAATTTCTATTTTGTCTGTTGATCGGAAAATTTGTTGAGTCAGTGTTAAGATCAAGTAGAGAAGAACGCGTTTCTCCTTAAGTTAACAGTTTCAAATTTGTTTAATCTCGCTGCTGTAAATAATACTCTATTATTTTTATAATTCATGCTCAACTAATCCTGCCTTGTACTATACTTGTGTGATACCATCGAGATACTAGATTAGCAACTAGGTCCCACCCTTTTACAGTGAAACCGATAAATTGTAACCGCAATTTCTACTCCAACAGCTTCTTTTCTCGCACTTCCCGCCTGTGGAATTCCCTTCCGCATACTTGCTTCCTCGACGGCTACAACCTCCAGGAGTTTAAATGTAAGGTCAATAGACACCTCCTAACACACTAACTCGCGCCCATTCTCTCAAACACTCTTCCTATGTACCTCCTTACTCGTCTATCACCCTTCTTCTGACATTTCCTATA